>DVVJ01000361.1:0-15688 GCA_018234505.1 Junonia neildi neildi
TGAATGTTATGTACACTTGTAATTGACGTACATATCAGATTTTAATATAACTTGTAAATTTTAAAATAAATGTTTGTAATATGTATGTTGTTAGTGTGCTTAAATAAATAAATAAATAAATAAATATAATAAAACTATTGCATAACGTATTAGTAACCTACATATAAAATTATTCTTGTGATACGAAATTATATGCTCATAGACATTATAAAATAACTAATTGAAATTGATTTAACTTTATTGCAACTTAATTCTATTACCAAGCTGAAAATGATTCTAAATGGTACAAACAGTTCTACACGACGCTGATTAAACCTATTTATTCGACCGATTAAGATTTATCGCCTTGTCGCTTAGATTGAAAATAATCGTAAAAGTTAATAAACTTTAAAGCTACGTCTCTAAGTGATGTAATGTTAAATAACAGTCTAGTAAAATGAGGCAATACTTGAGCTAAACATATGCTACTTAATACAACGTAGATTACTTACTATAGAATTTAAGTTGAAGGTTTTCAAAACAAATGGGCGAAAATGTAAAATTACATTTTAGTGTGGTGTGTACGTTAAAACTAATCCATTATTTTTTTTCTTAAATACTTATAAGTATACGTCTTGTTACATATAAGTCTTTAATATTTTGTCGTCTTTTGTGGCTTGTGAATCGCGTGAAATGCATCTTTTTATGGTTACAAGCATATGTATTGCATAGTGCGCCTTATCTTTAGGTCACAGTTTCCGGTATCGTCTGCGTCACACTATATACGCTTAGCCCAAAAAAAAAATTAGGAAGTAGTTACATTTATGGATAAACATTAAAGCAACAATGTGCAAAGCTTAAAACATTTAACGCGGTTACGTAAAAACGCTATGTTTAACGACCGACTTTTATTGATGTTAATTCTATGTGCGCATTAAATATTTTGTATTACACAAAACGATAAACCTTAAAATGTTGAAACTGTTGTTGACATCGAATTATGCATATCTTATTTTTAAAGGCTCCATCATTATACATGCAGTATTTCGCAAGCGACTATCGAGTTTGTTTTATGCTATAAACATAGTTAGTAACCTACGCAGGCTGTATTTTGGGGTAAATTTTATTATGTAATACAGTCACGCGCATTGTTAGGTCACAGGCTATATGTAGGTCACACGAGACCTGGTGCCCAGTTTATAGTGTCGAATCAATATGTTAACAATGGACCAATTCTCTATAGAAGCTGCGTGTTCTCTTTGTGCTTGTCGAACTAAAACACAGGAAAACAGGCCTTTGTGTCACTTTTCTTTGACATTCATAACTTTATTTTAATATAAAAACTATGTACCTTTGCAAGAAGATCATTTTATACTAGAAGCCTTTGCTGACTACTACAGTATCTGTTTTCAGCTATAAGTATAGTCTTGTACAGTATAACTTTAAGCATCGTAATGACGCACACTTGCTTACTTGAAATCTTGTCACATGTTTCTTTTTACTATGAAAGCTATAAAAATTTCATAATTTTTTATAATTCTTTCAGAAGATTCTAAAAGTTCAGATTCGAGTACTGCTGGTTTACATTTTTATAAGATGGTTCCTTGTACAACCAGAGTTTACTCGATATACAAAATATCAAATTATCAAACGCTCCTTGAATAGCCTTTTAAGTCTCTTGAACGGAACGTGATGGATAGTGATAGTACGAGATTTAGTGGGAACACTAGGTACATAAATCCAATATACTTGCGTATAAACATTGGTACAAAATCACACAGCTTGTCGGTCGGACATAATATACAAGTACAGTTCATGTACAATCTTAATTTCTTTGTCGCGACTGAAAGTGAAATGCTTTACAAAAGTTATTTTTACACATAAACTTGAGTTTAATTTATGGCATATTTCTCAAGCAAACAATACGTGTATTGTTTCTAAAGTACGATTTATTTAAGGCCGCTCTCAGAGAGAAACGAACTTTCGTTTACGTTACGAAACGTTTTGATCTGTATCGGTCAGCCATTGTTGAGAAAAATGGTTTTTTGCCTATAATTGTAGTACCTTCAAGGAGAATGAAATTATTGTGTGGACAGACGTTATTGTTATTTTCATTTCCTTCTATCTTGATTTATGACTTTCATTATAGACAGATGTTTTATCTACAACATATTTTATTATGCCAAAGAAACGTTCCGAATTATTTTCCTATATTTATGTTATATACTACTTGGAATTATTGACCGCCTTTGCCCGCGGCTCCGACTGCGAAGATATCGCTTGTCGCGTCAAAAAGTCCTTCACCGATGGCCTATCTACTGTCAAACTTAAATTAATTTACATTCATTCAGCAGTTTAGACGAGAAAACGTACCAGATATTCAGAAAGAGTTACTTTCGTCTTTATAATATTAGCATCGACAAGTTCGGACAACAAGTGAACTACTTTCTCTACAAAGGCAGAAAATGAATGAAATTATAAAAATTGTGCGATTTTAAGGACATTTTTAAATTTAGTTATGTAAAAAAATTGTATATATAAGAATAAAGTAAAGTTAAGAAAGTGAGGTTGATAGTTATAATTAGTTATGACTTTTTTTACACAAAATAATAACTAACAAGGATTTAACTACGCTACACAGTAGGTATATAGAATACTAGTTTAACAAGATCAAACAAATCATCTATCCATGTCAACTCAAGTAATACGATCGGAAAGTTGTATTTCAATCCATCGCACAAGTTTTAATCAGGAATAAGTTTTAATCAGGGAGGTCATATGCAGGCAGTGTAATGAGATCCTTCCCTGTCAGTCCCACTTCCTTGAGTAACAATTCCATCTTGAGACACTTCATTTATTATTCACGATGAATTACTCGCAGTGCGTTGTTCTGTAGTGGCACTCGCCCTCTCATTTATTCAGCCGGTTATGTCGAACTGAACGAAAAATCCCTATACATTGCACGAACTTCCCCGTTTCCAAATCCCAGGAAACTTTGCAACTTTTTGAGTTACGTTTTTTATATTACATGATTTTTATATTTATATATTTTTTGTTACCTTATTTTAATGTGTATAATATTAAAATATAGAAAGCTGTTATTTTGTTGTATAAAGAGTTAACTAATATTTGTAGATGTTTTTTAAGTTATTAAGTCAAAGATAAAATTGGTGTTCTTTAAAAATATAGCACATACTCTTTATGCATTTTCTTTATAAACGTGTGTGTATTAAAAGTGGCATTTATTTATTTTATCTACATCTTTTAGTAGCTCCAATAATATTAAGAGGGTAGGTCGTTTAAAATAAACATATAAAATTATACGATACGGTTTATTTGCGTGGCGTGGTGGTTGATATTTACTTCATTTTTTTTTGTTTTAATTTTCTCGACTAGTTTTCCTATTCCTACAAACATCCGACCATGTTTTATTTAACATACGTTAATTCCCTAATGAGCCTTCTAGGCTTGTTCATAGCGAAAGACCTAGAACTGTCAGCTCACGTCCTACCTAATTAAAGAGGAGTGATCGAGCAGTGGCTAAAGTAGGATTAGTACAGGCTTATTGAATTATGGTTACTATACCGTCACATATAATTATAGGTAATGTGTTGTCGAAATAAATTAATGTTAGAGAATGAGCAATAAATTAGAAATAATTAACTTTCTGATACGTAACCCAGTAACCGTAACCTGAGATATACGTGACTACAAAAAAAATATAAAACTTTAATTCTGTATTATTTAACAATACAGTAAAAAGTTCATCATTCCCATAAACACTATATCTACCTATTATATAAAAATATCACAAAACACGAGGTTACAAATGTAAACCGGTTTTTACTATCATCGTTTTAACAAACATTACTGCTGTAACACTATTTAATGGTAACATTTAATGCACTGTGAATATAAACGGTGCCCCGTCAGTCCCGATAATTTATGTGGCTATTTCGGCCGAATCCTGCTTTCATTAATTCTAATAAGATTCTCTTTAAGGTTAATTTCCTTAAGAGGTGCTGAGGCGCAAAATATTTTCTAACGAATTCACACCCACCGGACTTAATGATACGAAGTGCTAAATCATGTGGATAAGTGCTACGTGAATAGAAATCGTTATAATGTGTATTAAAACTTGCTGCACCTCGTGCTAAAACTCGTAGGATTAAATGTGGTGTATATTTTAATCTGAAGTGGATGTATTTCGATTTCTAATATTACTCTCATCTAATGAATCGTCGTGAATAAATAGATAGCAAAGTTACATATATGTACTTACAAAAAAAATTGTATCAATAATAATAATGACAGGTACATAGGTACCTACTATTTTAAATTTTTTTTCAACATCCATTCAACTAAAATATTTTTTCTATAATGTGCAGAATAGAAGTTCTTTAAAAGTATAGTAATACAAAAATATTTATACTACTGTTTTTCGATCTAGCGAATGGGAAAACAAAAACAAAAAACATTTCGGGTTTCGCGGGGAATTGGCTCCATGTAAAATTTGAACTACCGCGAACTCATATTAACGGGGTGCCTACCTCCTACCTACCGTATGTGCTAACACTCGTCTTTGATATACGCCTTTTGATGTCTGCATCGTACAATGCTACTTTCATATCCGCACCTAAAATAACTTTCTTTGACTATAAAATTGGACATTTAGGCAGTCTTTTTACCGGGCAATGAGGATAATTTAGAAGCATGCATTTACGCTCGACGTCTGAAATAACCGCTGCCTGAATCTTTTGAATATGTTTTACATTTATGCGAAGAATTTTATTTTTTAATGGTTGAGTACTTGGATTATATTTGAAATGGTGATGAATGTAATAAAATTTAAAACCTTAGTAAATTAGATTGCTTTTGCGAATTTATTTTCATTTGAAATTAAATCATTATTTTTAAAGTAGGATGAGTAAGTAAGAAGTAAACGTTTGCATTTTGTGGACTATTAGCAATTCCTTACATTGTCCGTGTGCCGCCAACCATGGGATTTATATTGGTATGTCCTTTGCGTCTATAATTATACGGCCCGAATCTCCCTGCATATTGGAAGTCGGCAATACAAAGCATTTCTGTTTGGGGGTAGAATATTTGACAAGTCTCCGACCCTATTCCTTCCGCCATTAAATTTTAATTTGAGAGATAATTGTTAGCCATTCAATAGACGTCAATTTAGAAAATCTTAAATGTAATAAATAAATTATTCACGTTTAAAATTAAAATTATATTTAAGCACGCTTATAAATTAATTTTCACGAATTAAATAAAATTGGTTGACTTAATTTCAATACCCAGTTCTACATAACAAAACGTTTGTCGTATTTATATTTACATACTTATTTTATGTAGTAGTTTATGTGCGTAGAATGTTATCGTTGTACATGTTATTACGCTTGAATTCGCGACGACTAGTTTCAGCCTTCCAGCCACGCATGCACAATGGAAACTGTGATCGAGCCATAAAACTTTTACTATCTTATTTAACGTGCCGCCTCTCAGATAAACGTCGGAATTTACGACTCGACTGGAGAATGATTGATGATTATCAAAGAAATGTAACGACGAAATAACATACAAACAGTCATACATACAGATAGTTTGTAATTACGTAGCAATGTTAAAAACGCTTTCTTCAGTAGAGTTGATAAAAATAAGATAAAATAACATTTTCAAGCGGAAAGTATGTTTTAAACATCAGATAAAAGTCGCCAGCTTCGCTAAATTGCATTTTTTGCCCCAAGAAAATTGCAGTGCCAATTTAAGAAATTTAAATAGGACCGCCGTTAGTGTAGCCATCATGAAATCTATTATGTGCATGTGATTTTATATGTACTATCAATTTGAATGTTAGATATTTAATAACATAAAATTAATATTTACTAACAATTTAAAATGATTGGTTACGTGCATCACAATAACATATAAGTATGTAAACTTAGCGGGTCTCGTGATATATGCAATTACCTGTAAGTACGTAGCTTAGAGACTATCAAAACAATAATTAAAATAGTTAGTCTTAAGTTTATGCCATTCCACATAAGCCAGCACGCATTGCAAATGACATGACGAACCCTCATTATCTTCCAGTCGAATTACTAAGTATAGGTAGAGAGTTAAAAGTTGTAGTCTCAAGATATATTAACATTATTTTCACTAGAAATATAATTTTGTATTTGAATGAAAAATATTGGTTATCAGTTTTTAATTTAAAATGAAAAAATAACAGAAACGAAATAGAAGATATTTAATTATTTTAGTTCCAACGTCCAATGGGTCCACAATCAGATTGCGGCAGCGTTGCAGACGCCGATAAGAAGCTCCGTCTCTCCTGAATATTGCACCTGAATGTTATTTACCTAGCACTGGGATGGGCGAGCTAATAATTAATTACTCTGTTGTTGTTTTTAACTTTTCCAGTTTTTCTGCATTTCTTTTTTTATATATATTTATATTCAATAAGACTAGAGTTTATTTGTATGTTTGAATATAATAGAGTCGGCTTTTAATAACCCTATTTTTAAGTTTCTACTCTTTTTCTATTAGATATCCCAATTACCGTAAAAAGGTATATCATATCATGAATTATAAGAACGAGGCAGTAACAAAAATCGCATAATATAATAATTAATAAATATGTTAAAATATGAACACTCCAATCATAATTGAAGATACGCGAAGAACGTGTTAAATCACAATAGATTGCAGCTACTTCAGCGCACGTTTAAAAATACTACACGTTCATTGAAAAGGAATTTCCATTCCGACATTTAAAAGTGTTCATTGTAACCGTTCCCGTTTCTCTTTATTGAGAAAAGCGCAGTAGCAAAGGCGACCGCGCGCACTGGCCCGAGGCGAGTTGGCTACATCGTGGATCTCGGCACATATTGTCCCGATTTATACTTTTATTTTATTTTCAAGCCTATCCGGCCAGAGCCTAAACTAGTTAACACACATGGACGTTTTTAATAGCCTCTGCATTGACGATCGCTAACTGGGCCATTAAATGTACTGCAACGACGCTTCTCCGTTGACCGACTTCAGTAATTAAATTAGAACTATTCATAGTGAAAAATAACAGCAAATATTATTTCTTTAAAAATATTTCCTTTATTATATGATTTAACCAGGTGTGCCGCGCGTTGAGCACTTTTCATATTTGCTGAAGTTTATGGTTATTGGTTCGCTATTATGAGTCGTAGCGTAATGTTTTATACTTATACATATAACTTATAAAATCATTTGCACTATAATATCACAAAAGTATTATTTTATTTTTAAAGTATTATTTTTTATTTATTGTATTCAACATATTTAAAATACATAGTTCTTATAAAATTACACAATAACTATATACATGTATAATAATTTGATATATTTTGTATTCGTTTTGAACTTTACTCATCTCTACGGGGGGACATAAATATCTATTGGAAAATAAAACAAAATATACTTCCGACGATATAACATAAGATGATAAAATTAATTATATAGGAAGTGTCTTAAATCGATCAAACGATCATTCTTTCATTTTGAAATTGTCTATCGTGGAAATCTTTTTGGAAATCTTCAGTTTTACTTAAAAAGTTTTAACATAAAATGCTTTTAAATCGAGTAATGTAATATTTTTATGAAATTACTTTATTTCATTATATCATAATAAACTGTATTTATTTTTTCATTGATTAATAAGTAGAGCATAACCTCTCTAGTTCGAGTTTGCAGTCTGCAAAATATTTTATTAGTTGTCCTACATTTAGCTCCACTTTTCAAAACATCTCTTTATTATATTCCTAATTCGATAAATATTTTAAAAACAAAAAAAAAAATTAAAATTAGGTGGAAAGTCAATGTTTTTTAACAATCTATAAAAACTGAATATTTAGGTACATAGAGGCTTTACCGTTCAGTCTGATGAACAAAAAATACCTATATCACGTCACAGCGTATTAAACACGATATAATAAAAATAAATTTAGACCGAGCAAGTACTAAAATTTAATACGGGTTGAAACCCAAGGCATATTATATAATAAAGATAGATGCTACAAATAACAAAAATAATGCCATCGCGGCAAAAGTCGCAATTTCGTGCCGTTTAAACGTAGTCTGCAAAATATGGCAATAAGCTTTGCGGCATAACAGAGTTGTATTTATTGAACTATTATTTCTGTTCGGATGCTTCGCAGTAAGTTTAATAAAGTAGGTCCGTAGGAAGTGGGTCGCGTACCGGCAGGGCTTTGTTTGAAACAGTTACGTTGTATTATCTGCATTCCTGCTCTCCCGTATGCGTATCGATTTAACACATTCTTTGTATAATCGTGACCGTCGCCGAATACCTTGCCCTGGATTTATTGAAAATTATACAAAATTCAAAACTTTTTTGTATATTATATTGGGTAAACTGGGGTAAATTGAAAGAAAGTGATAATTTTAGTGTCAATTGTATTAAAGGAATTAACACCGTTTTATTTTAATTGGATTAAAGTGCATCGATCGATTTAAACAATAATTACACAGTACTTATAAGGCTATCACATGAAGTAGTAAGAGTTGTAAAACTTGTTTTAGTATAAAATAAGTATGCCCATGTAGTATAAGGCAATCCTCACGGGAAAAAGTCGAAGAGTTATTAGCAAGCATTTAATGTTTTGTCGGAGACGTATTTCGTTGCCGTGTCCTATATTTTCTGTTGTTCCAACGGAAATTAAAGTCAACTTAAGGTAACATTATTTTTACTTAGTTACGTTTGGACTCTTAATAATTAGTATTTTATGTTGCGACTTCATAACAATAACAAATATAATGTAAGTTTCACATTTATTTTCTGGGAATGTTGTAGAAAATAAATGAACAAAGCAAAAGCAATTAAAAGCAGATAACCTTTGAAGAAAAGGTTTGTATTTATTTTATATAAATTTTTTAAGACATCTTAACTTCATACTTTTTTACTGTGGTGTATTTTTACATTTAAAAGTGTAAAAATTATAATATATTTTTTACTATGTAAATTGCGTAATTGTGTATGAATTTATAGTCAACTATATATCTGTTATGCACTCTAACAAGCCACGACATCGAAATAATTACAGTTTCATCAATGCTCCCGTTTCAGGCTTAAACCATTTTAAAAGTAGTTAACGCCAACGAGGACATGAATAAAACAAACACTTAAAAGCATATTAGCATGCATCTTAAAGTGATTTATAAAGTGGTTCAGAAAATCTGAATCGCTGAAAACCTGCCCATGGCACATTGTATGTCGTAAAGTATTTTAGTGCGGCCACAGGTGTGGAGGCCGCAGCACGATCGTAAACGTACATTTACGAGAATGTGTTCCTATTTCAGGCGACCCAACTCTGAACTATCTGTCAATTAGACTGGCCGATGTGGAACTTTTTAATAGCCTGATGTTTACTTGACGACGAAATTAAATCTGAGTGTGTTGAAATAAACACAGTGACGACTCTGATACGAGCTCAATGTGGTGCTAATTCTATCAAGGATTGGTGTCAGAATGACGTCAAATTTGGTGTTTTTTTGTACATATATTTTTACACATAGTCTGTCAATTAGACTGGCCGATGTGGAACTTTTTAATAGCCTGGTGTTTACTTGACGACAAAATTAAATCTGATTGTGTTGAAATAAACACAGTGACAACTCTGTTACGAGCTTATATGATGTTAATTCTATCAAATATTGGTGTCAGAATGACGTAAATTTTTGTAGAGTTTTTTATATATCTTTCATTGACAACAACCTCGTTGTAACTAAAGTCATTAACTATTGCCAGGCATGTTTCTTAGATTCTAATATCTCTCAGACACGTTAGGACTCCGTCAAAAGTTGGCCATCACATGTTAATTTTGACAGAAATTTTTTGTTGTGTTAAAATATAAGTTCAATTAATTTAAGAGTTCATCTTTAATCGTTATTTTACACATTCCATTTTAGTTGTATTTATTAAAACCGTTTATTTAATTATAGCTTAAGTAAACATTTCCTTCAAACACGTAATTTAAATTTCAAATAAAGTTGATCTTTTAGTATTTCAATTTCTTAAATACTTATTTACGTCCATAACAATTTAGCTGATTAATTAAACAGCTTGCGTTTTAATTTTTAAGAATTTGAATAGACAGAAGTTGTAAATTAAGGTAATAATTGTAATTGTTTAAACATATGAATTCAAATCCGTGGCGTAAATCAAGTTCATATAAAAAGTTCAGAAATATATGTGAATGTATAAATTTGAAAATAAAAAATTATAAACATTCTTTACGGAGTATTAGAATTAAATTAAAAATAATAGTTAATAAGTAATTAATTTTGTTCATAATAAAAACGAGAGTAATGTCGACAAGATAAACATGAAGTTGGCTCTACTATTTGTAGCGTCTCTATTAGATTAAATCTTAAGTTCAACGTTTTAAATCATATCTCTTATTCATCATAAAATCTCTGGACTCTCAGGACTTTCATACTGGAATTACTACATTTATAAAGGAGCTGCTGAGTCGAACAATTTAACCCGTACGGAGTCATAATGTTTAATTAGAATTACATTATAGTATACATAGCATACTAGCGGCCCGATACGTGCTTAACAAATTGAAACTTTTTTATACGTAGCACGTATAAAAAAGTTTCAATTTGACAGCAAAAACCCTATTAAAAATGACTTGCCATATATTTAATTATACAAAATGATAAATAAAGAACCGCTTGATCGATTTGTGACAAACTTCACAGAAACCATCTAAACAGTCCGCACAAAGGCTAAACATTTTATTTGGATAGGTGAGCCCGTTCTTGAATTATAAAACTACAACGAAAAGTGGCATTAATTTTTATATACACAGATTATATTAGTGGCTACACGATTATTAGTGTGATGTGATGCGCAAATCGGTCAATCTTGCATGTGGGTCATCGGGACATGGCCGTCAGCGGCCAGGGAGTGCCCTCAATATCGGCAAATTGATCCCCTTCAACTAGTGACCAACTGGCTAAGTATGAGCCATTGTATAGTCTCCAAAACGTGACGATGGACACGATTAAAATTGAATGTGTTTCCGTATGACGGATAAAAATGTAGTTTTATTCACTTGAGAATAATACCTACATGTTTAATAAGAAATGAAATTAAATCCTCGTTTCCCTAATAAAAAAAATTGCTATATCGAGTTGATAGCTACGAATTGATTTAACAACAAACCGACTAAATTTGGGGTGGCTGTCAATAGATTTATTTATGTTAACATTGAATATGAATATAGAGATGGTTTTTTCTTTGAAACCCTTTTATTTTTCAGGAATAAAAACCCATCAATTCAGTGGTTTCCGCGCGATGCATACAAAAATAAAATTTTCACAACTATTTTCTGCTATAAATAACGTCTGTACAGCTATGAACTTTCAGAATTTTTAAAACTTGTTTGTATAGGTAAACGCAGTTTTATAACCGCGTAAACTGTAAAATTATTGTACATTTTTTAACTCGTATTATTGAGGCAGATTTTCATAATTACGAAACGTGTACGTATAATTAATTATATTAAAACTCTTATAAATGATTTCTACGAAAACCCTAAAAGGTCGATGTTATAATCCGAAAAATCCTTAATCCGTCAATTTCATTAAGGCCGTTAAAGCCGTATTGGTTAAGGTTACATTTGTAGGTACTTATTACAATTTATTAAATTTAGAAATCATTATTTCAATTTAACATCTACCTACTTTCTTTTCTACAGTTGTATCTTTTTTTAAGTATCTTTTTTTATATTAAATGAAAATTAAAACATACTTTATTTTGTCTATGGTCGGATGGACTAAAGACGTAAAGTCTTTCTTTTAAGGTAGCACTTACACTTACAGCCAGTAAGAGACAATGAACTAACAAATAAATAAAACAAAACATAAAAAATATAATAATATCTAATAATAAACATAAAAATATTTCAAAAAAATAAATAAAATAATATAATAAATAGAACGAACAGTTCATTCGCGCGCAAAATGAATGAAATATTGATTATGTAAGTTTCCATAATTTTATTTCGCGACATAATACAGGCCAGGAATATTTTGGCAGAAAATATAATTTAATGAATGAATATGAATATACATATCTATTTTTATTATAGGTAATTGATTTTTCAATTTATGTAGCAGCATACCTAATTTAGCGTTCTTTGAATTCGAAAATAAATACGTAGATATTTTTTATCGAATAAATAAAATGATTACAGGTTACTAGGGTATAAAATTGTATTTGTGACATAACCGATTAACATTCGTTCTGTTTTTGTTTCAGATTTTTGGAATGATCCAAAGTAAAAATTTAATCTTCATACCACCGGACCAGTCGTCCAGGTAAGAACATATTTATTATATTCCACACTAACTGCTATCCGTGACACCGTCTGCGCCTCAAAATTTCATCGATAATTATAATAAATTATAAAGTGAAAGTTTTTTAAACTGTTTTGCTTTAAAAACTTAAAAATCATAAACTTTTCATGCGTGGCCAACGTCGCGGACAGAAGCTATTTTGAAAATTATTTAGTAGATTTAATTTCGTACTGAATATGTAGGCAAACTGTCAAGGTAATAGCAAAATGCAAATAATGCAAAATAACAATGTGTAGAAATTAGAACATTATATGAATTTTATAAATAAAAGCAAATTGTTTAATAAAAACATGGCAAAAGGAAATACATAACTTGGAAGTGCTTGCGTGAAAAGAATACCAATGTTGTATATACAGAGAAACAACGAAGGTTTCAACATTTTATATAAATCTAAAAAAAATATCCAACAACTTGAAAATGAAACTTGGTTTTAATAAAGTTTTCTTTGCAGGAAATCGCTTTTATCCTGCTCTTCTTATAACATTATGCAGTGTTATTATTTTAACGCGAATAGTAAGAAAATGAATCATTTAAAATAACAATTATTTAAAGTGTTTAATTTTTAAATAACAGTTATTTAACTATTATATAACTATATATAGATGATTTTTTTAGAACAGATATAATATAAGTTGTGTGCTTTTAGCGTTATTTAAAATTAGTTGCTTTTTCAACGTTTAGCGAGCACATTAGCGAAAATTGACCCAAAATGTACCTATTGCATATTGCCAACAAGTGCATTCAGAAAATCTTTTCGTGTTTCATATTTTCGCAATACACACTATTTTAAATTTATTTTACACTTTCATACAACTCTCCCTTCTAGTGAAATTGTAATAACAGTAAATGAAACATCCAGCTGTAATAAAATACCGTATGCGGTGTCGTTTCCATACCCGCTTGATATGACAACGACACTCGGAAAATCTAAATATGATATATTCGTGCCTTTATATGCACGCTGTAATAAAAATAAATCTTTCAGTATCCACACATAATATGCATGATAATGTACTTTTTCCATTTTGAACCACCTTCTAAAAAAAAAGGTACCTTATGTGACAATTTAATGGTCATCAACTGAGCTAGAGAACTGTAACGTTTGTCTTTATTAAATAAAATGCTTTATACTTTAATTAACTGTTTTATTTATTACTTTTTAACTTTTACAACTTTATACTGTATCTATTACTTACTTAGCAACCATCTTGTTGCAAATTAATTCGACCCTAAAACGCTACTCAGTGTTGCCACCTTACAAGAACGAAGCTCAGCGAATAACGCTAAATTTCTTCTGATTAATATAATTAGGTATTGCTTTTGTTCTACATACGAAAAGGATATAAAGGATGGAACTGTTTGTCGTTGTATCAAAGACCCTGTCTTACCAAATCATACCATATGGAACGTAATGTGTTACGTGAAGTGGATGTGGTCAGCCCTTATGGTTTAACCTAAACTCTGAACTTTAGTTGTACAGGTTGATTAATTTCAATGATAAATCATTGAATTCGTAGGATTAATTAATGATTTATTAGACGTCACTACATTGTTTATTGCACGTAAATGATTACGATTTTGTATTACTATTTAACAATAACAAAATAAAACGCGTAATTATATAAAAGCATAATTATGTAATAAAAATTAAAGATCGCAGAGAATATAAAAATCTGAGGATACCATTTCATATTTTTAATTCAAATTCTTGGGTCTAGTTTTACGCAAAAAAATGGCCCTGTCGTAAAACTTATCCTTCGGACATATACTTTTTTCAATGTGGCACATGGTCGAACACACCGGACGCATTTCAGCACATTTATTTTTTATGACCCAATAATGATGACGCTAACTTCTCAAGAATTTAAGGCGTTATAAATAGTTAGATGCAAAATGATTTTCTTACCTTCATCTTTACGATTACAATAATAATGGAAAACAAATTTTTATCTCAAAATACCTACCACATAAGTACATACATTATGTATTTCATACAATCATAAGACACAGAAATGAAATACTAATAATATAACTGTACTATTTATTACTAAAAGCATTATGTTTTTACGTTCCGCTATTCCAACAATCAATCATAAGAGGGTCCAACCACGCCACGATGTGTCCATATAAATCGAGATTAAGCGGCACCCAAGGCCAAATTAAAGCAACGAAACAGTAGCCCTATTTCCTTATAAACTATATTAACGGATACATAAATCAGCAGTTAATACAATTATGTGAGACACATGTTAGCAGCTAAGATAATAGCGAAATTGCGTGGCCATTCGCATAATCGCAACTGTTTCACACGGTGCTTACAATGTGCGATTAAGCTGTCAACTTAAATGCTTGTTTCAAACACGAAATAAATTTGAAGCCATATAAAGTAATCCATTTTAAAATAATCATGCACAATTTATAAAATTTAAACGACTAATCATACAACATTCACACATTCCTAATCAATATTCGTAAAGAATCATAATCATGATAAAAATCATTTTTTTATGTTAAAATAGCTCCTCTTGGTTCACTAGTAACATACCGAAAGTATAAAAAATATAGAATTCTTACAATGACAAAATCATAGATAAAAAGAGATCACCTGGGTTACCTTACCAATAGGCAAGAAAAAAAAATATACATATTGTGTGGTCTTTAGGGCTCTATGTATGCTAGTCAGGTAAGCTAGTGTAAACAAAAACACGCGCCAGCGTGTGTAAAATTTTATTAGTGAAACCGTAGGCGTAGGGATACAACAACTTAGATCTCTGATAAGCATTCCTCTGAGGATATCCACGCATAGCGAACATTTTATTTGGGAAAATGAAAGGCTTCCTTGAAGAAAGAACTGTTTCCTAAATTCCGCTCGAACCATGGGCGTAGCCAGGGGGGGGTTTTCGGGGTTCAAACCCCCCCCCCGAAATCCGACTAGTCGGCATAATATCATTAAGATTTATTTTATATTTATTTTTTTTTCTAAAATTGTGCACTTTTCAGTAAAAAAATTTAAAATTAAATTATTGATTTTTAAAGAAACGGCACCTTCTCATTCAAGGGGCGAGTTAAATTAAAGTTGTTTCTTTATTATTTCGTGTTATTCCACACGTGTGGAATTTTTTACTTGATGTTAAGGTTTAATAAATTAAAATGATTAAAGTTTAATCTTTTTAAAGTGCATAGGTTTCGTGGTTTTTAAAAAACTCATTTATTTATTTTTATTTCTTGCTATTTTCATATGTATCATATCTTGACAACATTGTTCAAGTTTTTAAGGCGA
>DVVJ01000362.1:0-15684 GCA_018234505.1 Junonia neildi neildi
GAACATCAATATAACCGGTAGCAATGCCGAGGGTTTAAAATTTATTAACCAAATATAATAATAATAATATTTATTGGCTAAATTAGGATATATATTATAACATATCACTATCTATTGCTGAGAAATATAACCATTCCATAGATAAACCTATAATACTTTCATAAATTAGTTTATTTAGTGATTTTATGATAGAGATAAATTAAGATCGATGCGTTCTTTAATAAACAAGTAACCGCGTCAACATACTCGTTAGGTATAAGTTTTAGTTATGTTCATTATAAAAACCTTTTTTGTTCCAGATTGTGATGTAAAAATTGACCACCAACTAAACGGACCAAGTTCCAAAAATATTGATCTTGGTAAGTTAACTATATACTTTAGTATTTAACAGGCTTTAATAGATTATTTAACGAAAAGTATTACAAAATTTCTTTTACTAAAAAAAAACACCTCCCATGTATAGGTAATCCAATGGAATTGATATTAAATGAATGATTAAACAAGTTTATTTTGCAATAAAAATGTCAAAATGACGAGAAAATTGATGTATATTTCCACTAACACATAATGTTGATTAAAATGGTTTTACTACTAACAGTAATCATAATTTGTATTATCGATGTACAACATAATAATACCTATACATAAATTACTATAATAATATAGGTACTAAAAATCATCCAAAGTCTATAGACTAGATACCTTTGAAGATCCTCACTCGTAATAGAGATGCTTTAGTAGATATTCGGCACCGATGATCGTCGATTTCAACGTCGAGGATATCTTTCTATTATTTTCTTTTCTATTAAACTTATTAAGGATATTTAGCTTTCTATGAACAAGCATTTAATTTTTTTCCCCTTCACGGACATAGTTTGCTTCGTACGTTAAACGTACGTTTACGTAGTTTTTTAATATTTTTCCGGAAAACTTAAAAATAACGGTGTCTATTTAATATCCGCTATGTAAAGTTAATTTAATTTCAAATAGGAAATTTTGTTCTTATTTTTCTAAATTCTTATTTTTATTATCAGGCATCGTGCCGCCGCTGAAGACACCAGCAAAGCTCGATCCAGAAAAAGCTCCAAGCTCAGAAAAAGCTGACTTCGAACGGGCGATCGAACTAACCGGTAAGTAAATAGTTTAAGATCCAATAACTAAAAGGACTTTTTTAATCAATATTTTTGAACAGAGATGCTTTGTTCCGAAAAGTAACAAACATTGTTATTCTTACTACTAACTAGAATGTATCATAACATTGTAAGGGGCTGATTAATCACCAAGAAAGTATGCGTTGTTTTGAAACGCCACTTGACCCATAAACAAAGCAGCACCTTTAAATTAAATTACAATCGTGCCACGTGTAATAAGATCTTGGACGTAGCGTTTGTAAATAGAGTAGTAATTCGAACGAAGGAAACAATAATGAGTCGATTTATGAATGAAGAGTGTCCGCTCTGCATTTTTTTCATATCGTGGTATCTCGCAGTAAACACGCTACTGCTTCTGGGAAGTTCATCGTATGACAAACATATTTGTTTACGTTCGTACAGGATATGGAGCCGTGGCTCTAGAATGTGAACATGATATGGAAGGAACCCTAATCACGCTTTGAATCAACTGATGTCAAAGCTTTAAGTATAATTTGTCATGACATTGAACGTGTGAATAAGTGGTCAATTTGACGATCTGTCTGATGCGTCATCGTGCTTAATTCCACACGTTCATATTAGTTCTGTATGGACCTCAATAAATATCAATTGAGGCTTGGTTACTTATATTGACTTATTCACGTACTTTCCTGACATTTTACCTAAAATGGTACTTAAAAATATACTATAAAGATAAATGCTTCCAATATTGTATAGCTGTGATTATTGTCCCTAGCTGTAATTATTTAGTAGCCTTTTATCCTTGCAGGCTATGGACGCTTTCACTACCTTCTACTCGCCGTGTGCGGCCTCGTCAGCACCTCAGAGGAGATGGACGTCATCTCCATGTCCTTCATTCTCCCTTCGGCGCAGTGCGACTTAGAGCTCTCCACACAGACCAAAGTAGGTGGAGACTGAAGACACACAACATTCATTTTCTTTAGCTCAAATGGTATATCTAAGATAGTGTCAACCCTATCTTAGATTTATCAATTAGGCATATATATGACGGCACTTGTGTTAAATCTGCCACTGACAACATTATCACATACCTAAAATTGCGGCCACTATTTTTGCAGGCAATTTAAATATCGTGACATAAAACAGTAGTTAATTGCACATTATAATATTGTAATGTTTAAGATATACCTAAGTATCTACATATTAATCATTGCAGGCAAACAAATCTAATGGCGTATATTGTAAATTGTATCACATGATATTCAAATACACATAATTATAATAATAGTGTCCACGAGTTACTTAATTACGTATCTTTATTACATAAATTATTCATATAATGATGTATGAGTACCCAGCATTTTTTTTGTTGCGCTACATTTTAGTTAAAAATAACTTGTTGAAATTACTTTATTAGCACCCTAATGTTATGAATCAAATTGTTTCACGTACTCATATGTTCCTTTAAATCACATAACGTAATATTCTAAGAATAATGTGATGTCAAAACGATCTCACAATGTGTAAATTTGAAACCTACATAAACACATGTAGGTACGTATGAGGAGGAAAATTTAATGTTACCAAACATTTTGCACCAATATTTGTATATGAATCACAGGTTATTCCGCCTTCTCTTAAGAACAATTTAGCGCAAATAAATAATAATAATAAAGATTTTTCTTGCCTAGTAGCTGTTAACTAGATATTTCAAGCTACGTTGTAGAGCTACTGAAAGCATTTTCTTGTCGTATGATGTATTTGTCTTAAAGAAAGAGTTTGGTCTATATACGTTTAATAATTTGACATCATCTTAAACTATCTCTTACTATACAAAAAATACAAATATCTTCATTTCACTGAAGTTCCCAACTGTTTCAAAGGACATAAAATCTACGATTTTTGACAGACAATAATCAACGTTTCTTCATTACTTTATTTTCTTCCAGGGATGGCTAAACAGTATTATCTTCATCGGCATGATGGTAGGCGCGTACGCGTGGGGCTCGGTCGCGGACTCGCTGGGCCGCAAGCGCGTGCTCATCGCGATATCCATCATCAACGCGCTCGCCATCGTCGCCTCCTCCTTCAGCCAGAACTATGAACTCTTCATGCTCTTCCGCTTTATCAATGGTGCTGCGTAAGTATTTTAGTTATTTACTTTAAAAATAACTAAAATTAATGCATGAGTCAAGATAGCCTAGTGATTGGAACAAATTCTGGTTATCACTTCTGAGTTTACAAGTGTTAAAATTGTAATAAATACTGCATGTGTCGGAAGCAATTATTCTTAAACATGTAACTATACCCGCCAATCCGTAGTAAAGCAGGGTTGCGGATTATTCCCTAAGCCTTCTTCTAAATTGGAGAGGATGTCATTTCTCAGCAGTAGGGACATTTACAGTCTATTTCTTACTTTATTTTTTCTTATTAGTTATTTTAATTTTTTTAATTCACTTTTCAAAATCAACTCAATGCTTATTGCTTCTGAAACTGTCACTATATTTCAAAACATTTCTTTTACAGTTTGGGAGGATCAGGTCCAGTCATCTGGTCATATTTTGCAGAATTTCAGCCAAAAAAGAAGCGAGGAGCTATGTTGAGTTTTATGGCTGCTTTTTGGACTTTAGGCAACTTGTTCGTTGCTGGTCTCGCTTGGGTCATCATCCCAAGTGGTAAGTTGTCTTCTATAAAATCAATTAGGTGTTATTTTTTTACTAATATTCTCTAATCATTACGAAATCGTTGCCTTTTCAGAAATCGGCGGTGTGACCGGTGGCTTCGTCTACAACTCCTGGCGTATCTTCTTACTCGTTATGTCACTGCCTTCATTCTTGGTGGCCGCGTTGTTGTTCCTTCTACCAGAGTCCCCAAAATTCCTCATATCTACTGGACGTCAAGAAGACGCCTTAGAAGTTTTCCGTGGTATTTACATGATGAATACCGGCAAGAGTAAAGACCTATATCCAGTGAAACAAATTCTGGTTGACGAACCTTTACACGCCAAGCCGGAAAAACAAATAGAAGTCAAAGAACACAAGTCCAAATTGAGGAGAATGATGAGTGATATCGTGGAGCACAGTAAACAGCTTTTCGTTCCACCGATACTGAAATTTACTATGATCTCTATAACAATAAACTTTACATTCCATATTGGGTAAGTTGCAATAATTTTTACTTTTATAAATTGATGAAAAACAATTATATTCTTATATATCCTTCTTAATCGTTTTCATCATAAATTATCATGCAATTAATAAATAATAAATATTAGTTACTCTTCAGACTTTGCCACGTATATAACTTATCGGATTTGAAAGCACTAATTTTCAAGAAAATTCCGCATTTATAGCACTACCTATATAATCCGCCAATTTTCCTTTTAAACCACACTTCGATTACCAAAAATCAACCATATAATTATCAAAATCTAACAATTCCAGTTACTACGGCCTCATGATGTGGTTCCCCGAGATGTTCAACCGCTTCGACGAGTGGTCGCGGACGCACGACAACGCGGAGGCGGACATCTGCCAGGTGACGGCGTACGTCACGCAGTTCGGCACGCACTCGGCGGAGGCGCGGTGCGACTCGCACATACACTCGGATGTCTTCATGGAGTCCTTGATCACCGTTGCGGCGGCTATACCGTCGAACATCTTCGCGGTGCTGGGCATGGACAGATTGGGCAGGAAGTTCTTCTTAGGTAGGTTTAGTTGATATTGTGACACGTTGTAGCGAAGTCGTGGTTTGTCATGAATTCACATACTTCATATAAGCTGACGATTAATTTTTTTGAAAAACAAAAGTGTTCAACAAGTTCAGTAAAATAACAGTTCGTAAGACGTCATCTAATTCGAATAAAATCGTTTAAAGATTTTTATAACTGTGGTATAATAACAATGAAAAAATCTTCAATTCTGTATCGAATACAGTTTTTAATAAACTAAACTTGTAGAAGAATACTTTTCACATGAAACAAATATTTTCAGTGTTCGCGACATTTTCGGCGGGTCTCTGCTCGGCGGCGATGTACTTCGTGTACAACAAGACGAACAACCTCATCGTGAGCGCCATCTTCAGCTCCGTCATCTCCTGCGGTAACGCTTCCCTCGACTGCCTCATCACTGAAGTGTTCCCGACTAACTTGCGGTAATTATTACAGCTATTTTTAAATCTTACCAAAATCCATTGTGCTCTAATTGAGATAAGCGATTTCAAGCAGTTGTTCAATTAGGTATAAGTTACATTAAATATAAGCCAAGAAAAGCAATGAGAAAGCAGGGCCCTGATTTTATGTGACAAATCTAAATGTTAACAAGCGTGTTCTTTGCTCTTTCAATGGCAGTACAAATAAAATAAATAACGCGCTCTTTTGTATTTGAAATTGTCATACAAAATCAAGTCGACTTTATAAAGAAATTGTTATTATAATTAAAGAGCTTTAAGTAAGCTCAATAATCCCTAATAGGATTATTAGGGTCTGTTTCACAATGTTCAAAACTTGTCAGTTACTGTTATATGGCGATTACTTGAAAGATCATTTACTTTGATGCAACAAGACTACTTTGATATTGTGAAGTTTTTAGTCTTGTTTAAAACTAACTACAATATATTAAATAACAATACATTTCAGAGCCACGGGTGTAGCAGTATCAATGGTGGCCGCGCGTCTCGGCGGCATCATCGGCAACGTGGTGATCGCGGCGCTGCTCGACACGTACTGCCCGGCGCCCACCTTCATCGTCGCCGTGCTGCTCGCCGGCGGCGGCCTGATGTGTCTCTTCCTACCCAACACTACGAGACAAGCACTACAATAACACTCAAGTTTAAACTCAGCGCCTTAAAAAAAAAGTGCTGCAATAAGCAACAGATGCAAAACGATCGTTTGACGTTGACATTTCCCGCCAATACTGTTAGGGTTGCCATGTTTAAAATAGCCAAGACTAATGTGAAAAATAATAAAAAAAAATTGTTTAGATGAAACATATCTAAACGCTGGGTCCTCTTATAAACTCTTCTTAAATCGATGGCAACTTTGTATTAACGTATAATAAGACCACGCTGTCACCGCCATATTGAAAGTATTTGTTTTAATTTTAAACGTTTCGTATTTGCTCCGAACGATGTACTATTGTAGATTGAAATTACTAATTGAATAATGTGCTAGTGTTAGATTCGTATAATTGTAAATTCGTAGTTTTGCACATTTTACGGATGTAGATAATTAGATATAAATATTGTGAAATATATTAACGATTTATATATAGTCAATATATAAATTTTTACAGAAAAAAATAAATTGCGTATTTTATTGAGTGTTGTGGTTACGTCGTCGTAAATATAATTTATAATCCTTGTCCTTAGTGACTGTATTAACCTGTTACGAATTTATAAATAAAAAATATTAGATATCTTAAGTAATTTAGTCCAATAAACACTTAGTAATAAGATTGATAATATGTAACAGATTTTAAAATTAAAGCACCTGTACAACAAACCAACTGGATTCAAATATAGTTTTGTAATTATTTTTTTAAGTCACAAAGTCAAAGCCAATACCTTTTATACAAAACTTTTCAATGAATATTTATTTGAAAGTTTTATTTTAAGTAAGATCATTATTAAAATAAAAGATAATTTTGAATAAAGTTTATTTATTAAAACCTTAAACTACACAGAAGTATATTACTAGACTCCATCTTTATAGTTCGATCTAGATTCTGACGTAGATCACTCAAACAAACAAATATGTGCCTTTGACATAATATTAAAAGTTAATTCAACAAATATTGTACTTAACATTAACACTAATTATAGCATTACATTCCGTTTACTCTTAGCTAGACACCGACAGGTGTAAAACTAACGTTTATGATTGACAATGTCCATCAATTGATATTATAACATAAAATGCTAGTACATAACTCAAGTAGCACAAATTAATCATGTACAAATTTCGTGAATTGTACCTAATTAATATTTTTTTATTCAAAAGATCACTAAATGTTATAAAAATATTATAATATACCTAACTTTTAATATATTACACATGGGATCCAACAATACATAATTCAATTTAAATTTACAATTATCATCCTTACTCTATTTGCTATGCAGTATTGCATAGTATTATGATATTTGTTTGAATCAAAAGTCTGGATATAGCTCAGCACAGCTTCCCAAAGTTCAGTCCTCACTTTATTATTTACACTGTCGTTTACACGCGTACGTTCTGAACGTCCGTAAAACTTTCTTATATCTTTCAGTAACTTAACTTACTTCCGTTACTTTAAAAAACAATCACAATAAACACGTGTACTTATTGTACAATTTTGAAACACAATTAAAGATAACTGTTAAAATATAATCTATTGCACGTTTATTCAACAGTTATTTCAAATCAGTAAACAGCTAATAAATATTGTTTGAAATAATATGAAATAAAATAAATTTAGACTTTTACAAATATGATATACTTAGCTGTTTTGAGATAAATCATTAACGGATAATTGCATGTTAGGTTGTAAGGGTATTTCAGCCGATGTTTCGGACGTGTCGGAACAAGGCGTTAGGAGTCGCCGAGGCCACTGACCGCTGTCCTCATTTTCCGACTCTCGCACATCGATGGACGACGGAGATCCTATTGTAGATTCCACTGATGATACAGTCCTATCTGTTACCTCATCTGTTATTATTGGCATGGATTTACCGCCAGCCTCTTCGTCTGTAAGTAATGGCATCGATATAGGACCAACAACAGGGACATCTGCCTCTTCTCCTGTTGAAAATGTCATTTCCGTGTTTGGTGATGTTAACAGTGATGTTGCGTAGTTGTTGCTGCTCAATGGATCAGTAGTCTTGGGCGCTATCCGGGGATCTGTTACTGTAATCGGTAATTCCAACGACGTCGGTACCGTCTGTGGTGTGACCCCAATAACAGCTAATCCATCTTCTAAATTAGAAGGCACTGTCGTCGGCTCACTGTCAACCTTTGATGGAACTTCTACGGGTGTCATTATAGGTTGATTGAGCGTCGTGCTAGTTTCTGACACACGACAGTGAACTGAAACATTAGCATTTAGGTCTCTGAAATCAGGTGCTTCATCCCGCGTAGTTTCAGCGTGAAATACGTCACTGTTAGCCAAAGCCGCCTCTAAAATATCTCTACGTTCTGGTTGTGGAGCAATTACTGGTAATGGTTCAGCCATAGGGACTAACTGACTATTTTCAAGAACTAATGGACGATTATCTATAACTGTAAATGTTCCGTTTTCTTCCACGCACAAATAAAATGATCCTGTAGGGCCTCCAAAGTGTTCTCCAGGAACTGCCAGCAGTTGTCCATCAGAGAGTGGGGCGGGAGAAGGTTGTGCAGTAATTTCTGGTTGCGTTAACACTGCCTCTTGTCTAGCAATTGCCGTCGATGGTAAAAGTTCCTCAAAATTATCTAAATCTGTGTAATTTGAGGCGGATGCATTGTTAGTTGTACTAGAAATATTTGGAACCTGCGGAGGTGCGATTGTATTGGATATCGGAGTGAGAGCTGGCATTGATGATATTGGCGCCGGTGCGATTGCTATCTCATGTTTAATTTTTTTCGTTGGCATCGGTGATTCATTTATTTGTTTTCTTACTCTCTGTTTTTGTATAGTCGGAACAACCGTTTCATTTGGAGATATAGTAATAGACTTTTGGACTATTATTTTATTTTCTTGCGGAGGAGTGGGCGTTTTCTGTATTATCTGACCTGTTCTTTGTAAATGTTCAAATTGAGCTGCAGTTAATTGCATTACAGCACCAGATTTTTGTTTTAAAAATATTAAAGGTTCTGATGAATTCTTTTGTATAGCTTGAACAAGCTTTTTGGGTTCGGTTGCTAATATTCGTTTTGGGGCTGGTCTTATTTCTGGTAGAGGTGCTATGTTTTGTGCTGTTGTAGCGATGCGCCCGCCTACTATTAGTTGACCTTTAGAAGTAATAATAGCACTCTTTTGTTTCGGTACAATTCGAGTTTGCGTTTTCGTAGTCGTCGCTGATGAAACTACAGTCTTTTGAACTGGTCCAGAATTTGTTGTAATGCGTTGTGTAAACGTTTTAAGCTGAGATACATTTGGTTGTTGTTTGTTAGGGAACAAAATTTTCTCATGTTCCGGTGTTAGAACTATTCTTGACTGAGCTCCTTCAGCATTTGTTATAATCATGACGGTATTTCCTGGATTGTTAGTACCCGATATAGATGGCACGAGTTTCGCTGATACAGGCTTGTTTTCCGGTACAGAAGTAGGGGTATCGGGTCCTTTTCCGACAAGGACGTGAGCTTTTCCCGTTTGTGGATCAATCACTATTTTTTGTGTTCTAGTTGGCCGTGGAGAACTTGTAGTTGGTAAGATTATGAACTTTTCTGCTTTCGGAGTAGTTTGAGGAACTGTCTGGATTAAGGTTTGAGGTTGTTTAATTTCCTTCATTGCAGGTTCGGTTTTTGTCATAATAATTTTTTGTTTACCTGTTGTTTTATCAATTACTAACATAGGCTTTGCACCTCGTAATTTTGATGACTTAGAAAGAATATTAGGGGTAGTAACTTTGCTGACTTCATTGTTTGTGTTCATTAGTAATGTTTTTATTTCAGGTTTAGAAGATACTGGACTAATGGGAACTTTCTCATTTTCGACCAATGTTTGCTTAGTTTTAACAAGTTTAGGCGGATTATTAGAATTCGTAATTAAATTACCGTCGGACATTACTATGGGCATTTTCTCAATGCTTTCCGGGGTTAAAATATCGTCAGAAATTACTATAGGCATTGAATTTATGTCAAACATGGCGTCTTCCTTGGATTTAGCCACTTGTACAGTTTTACTTTCAGCAACAAGTGAAGTTTGATGAGGTTTGATTTTTTGCAATTTGGAAACTGGCTTGGTTATCTTACGGATTTTAGGTTGTATGATTATTGTATTCGTATCAGTTACAGATTGTGATTCTGGCGTTGTTTGAATAGTATACGTTTGAACTGAAGATCCATCCTGTCCAGACTTGTTTGTCCGAGATAATATAATTTTATCAGGTGTAGTCACTTCAGTGATATTATTTAATAGATTTTTATTAGGTGTTGTACGACGTATAATAATTTTTTGCTTAGGCGATTGAGGTTTGGCTTTAATAGGAGACTTGCCAACATCGAAATTTAAAATTTTCTCTTTTCCGGGTACAATTATTTGTTTTGTAATAGTTTTCTTTGCTGAAGCTAGTTTTGGTAAACATGGTTCTTCCAAAATTCTTAACAATTTTGATGAATTATTTTCTACCTCTGGTGATTTATGAATTGTCACTAGGTCTTTTTTAGAATCATTACTGGTTATTGTCTTTTGTTCCGTTTCTATGGGGCTAAGTTTAAGTTCATCTTCCTTGGGTTTTGCGTTAATTTTTAATAGATCTTTATTTGGTAAATCTATTTCGGGTATTTTTATATTGTGATCAATTGTTTCTGACATTTGGACTAAGGATTGTGCAGCATTTAAATTTTCACTTTTTTCTTGCTCGGTCTCAAAACGTGAATTAATATTTTCATTGTTCGATTCAATCAGATCGTCTGGTTGGATGGCTAAATTAGCAGTATTACTTATTTCGGCTACAGCAACATTTTCATCTTTTTGCACATGTGTATCTTCATTATTGTCAACAAGCATTTCTTCTGGCGGTAAATCTATGATACTATTTTCTGTGTGGCTTTTAACTTTATTCATTGTTGTCGTTGGTAAATTGATAAGAGCTTCCGCTATCTGTAAATCTGATTCAGATGGAGTATTTTCAATGGGTAAGTTATTAGACGTTTTCGTCAACAAGAGCTCAGAGTTACTATTATCGTTTGATACTATATTATCAACCATAACTTCGTCTGCAATACTTTTCTTCGTATCGATATTTAGTGTATTGGTAAACTCGGATGTATTAGTTTCAGTGTTGACGTTATTTGATAAAATATCAGCATTTTCTTGTGTCTGAATTTCCATGCTTTCAACTGTCGGAATATTAGAATTTTCTTTATTGTCTATATTATAAGTTTTTTCATTGCTTTCACCTATTCCGTTATCTTTATAGTCATTATAACCATTTATATTATTTGAGATATTATCTTTATGATCATCTTCAAATAAATCCTCAGGGGGATCATCACTTATTACTTTTGTGACTCGATCTGCTTCTCGAGAGACACTCAATAATGCATCAACAGCAGATGCAGTTGATTCATTCATAAAAGGTTCATAGGATTTTGTGAGATTATCATCTGAAAACTTGGTAGTAGGTGCGTCATCCTCCAACTTTGTAGAAGCCAAATTGCTTTCTGACAAGGTTTCTTTTTCTTTGTTTTTATCTTCTATGTTATGTATAACATTTTCATCTGTATCTTTTATGATCGTTTTTTCCTCTCCTGCGCCTGCAAAATCTTTAGAACATTCTAAATTCGAAGTATCACTGTTAATGGTCTTAATATCTTTATTATTATCGTTGACTTCGTTTTCTGTTGAGTTTTCTGGCTTTAGACTTTCGACACTCTGTTCTGCTACATTAACAGTAATATTTTCTGAAGCAAAGCTCAAAGTAGAATTAGCAGCTAATTCTTCTTTCGTTTTTTCTGCATTAAACTTTTCTAATTCTCTCAGTTGTGCTGCTTCTGCTTTCATTTTCTTGAGCTGTATTTTTGGAGCCAAACGGGCAACTTTAACATGTTCTACTGGAGGAGGTGAGATGCGAATTTCCGGTGACGATGCTACTTCGCCGCCATTTATTTCGCTGTCTGCAATGTCCATTCTCTCAGCAGCATTAAGTTGCTCAGCTACATATTTACCTATTGCATCTTGACTTCTAGAGTGTCGACTCCGAAAAAACGTCTTAGTTTTAAATATTGTTTTAGGTGGTGTCGGGTCATTTACGTTTTTTTGTTCGTCTGATGCTTGCTCTCGCAAGTTATCCTGTTTTTTATCTGGGGATTTGACGATCGAAGGTTCCGGAAAATTTTCCTCCACTTTTAAGGGTTCAGGGGCTGACGGTAATTCTGGAAGAGTTGTTTTGTTGAGCAACTCCGCCACTTCTCTAGCCATTTCATCTTCATCGATACTTATACTCTTTGTTTCCCCTTTTCGCTTTGATGGATTCTTCACTCGAGGAATTTTTCTGCCAATATCAGCTTCAACAGGCCAGTCTTCATCTTCGCAAAACTCATACTTTGAATCACTTGAGGATTCTGGTTTCTCTGATGCATCATCTGATTTCTTTTCAGCAGGTAACATTATATCTGCAGGAACTTGAGCACTTGGCAATTCTGCAGGTGTAGGTACCGCTGGAGATTCTGCTGCCACAGGAACTTCTGGAGATCCCGCCATTACCATTGTGGATTCATCATTAGACTCTTCATCGCCATCATCCCAATCAGCTAAAAGACTGCTTTTAATTTCCTGATCAGTCTTAGGTTTCTTCACTTCAGGCGTAGTTCCAGGCTCTGCAGCGCGTTTGGTACTCTGTGATTTTTTTGGTACTTTTTCCGATTTCTCTTGGCGTGGCTTTTTTTGTTTATTCGTTTTTGTAGTAACAGGTGTGGATTTTGGCGTTTTTACCTGTTTCTTTCTGACTGGAGATGGTGTGTATGGGGTAAATGTTACACTATGATTTTTGTTGTGTAAAATTAAAACATTTAAACGAGTTGTTGTAAAATTACATGCATGACACGCGTATAAACCTGAACTTGACATAGTAGGTGTGCCTAAAGTGGATACCGTCTGTTGTTTTTCTGTTTGTTCATTTTTATTCTCCTCTGTCTTTTCAGTTGTCTCTGAAGGTTCCGAGCCAGCACGACTAGTCGAAGGCGTTGAAACATTTTCATTAGGTTGACTGGGAGTTTTTGATCCTTGAAGTAATATATGTACCTTGTAATTTGTTTTGTCTTTAAACTGAAAATAAAGAAAGAAAGAATAATTATCTTTAACATTCCACTAATAGTATATAATAAGAAAATAATAAGAAAACTTGTTTTTTACCTTTCTCATAGGTGTTGATAATTTTGACGAATCTGGAGGCCTTCCTCGCCCACTTTTTCCTATTAAAATAAAAAAGTGATTATTGCTTAATATTTTTAGGGTCAAATAGGGTCTATTTTAATTTTTTGTTTAGAGATATATTTATAATTATTCTAAACTATAACTAATATTTAAGATAACTTTTTTTGTTACATTTTCACATCATTACATCTTACAGTTCTGTAACTGAGAAATAAATATAACTTCTACATTTATGCTGGTAAAGCCATGGAAAAAAGAATGCTATTGAATTAATTTAGCACAAAAGGTTGAACAAATACAGTGTTTTACTTTCTAAAGTTACTATTTTTATTTATAAAGATTGCAAGATCGCATTTAATTGCTGTTACTTTTGATTATCTGTACTAACTGATAATTTCATACATGTATATTTAAAAAGAAACTATGTCCAATACGGTATTATTTATAATAGTAAGTATGTGGTCATGGTATTATTATTATCAAAGTAGATTTCGTTATCATATCTGCCTAAAAATAATTTTTCTATCACTAGAGAACATTACTGATTTTAGAATGGAAGATTATAAGGATAGTCACGATCATTCATTTGCATAATTTCATGATAACCCATTGAGTAATTAAGATATGCAAGTACATATAACATATACACAAACAAAATTCACATTTGAAAGTTTAATATTAAATGTATAAAATGAAAAATTATAAATAAAAATAATATATTCAGATGGAAATATTGAGTATGAGCAAGATCACATCAATCACATCCCCTGTTTACCACTTGATCATAAAAATTAGATCTCATATTTTTTTTTAAGAGGTTACTCTCATAATCTCAATTAGTAACAAAATTAAAAAATATATTATTCACATATATGATTGAACTTATCAATCCTAAATGAATGAATCCATCACTAATTCAATATTTAAAAACATTCATCAATATTATTCTGACAAAGAAAATATTTAATAAAAATAATCATAATACATAAAAAGTTTCATTAAAATGTATGTACAAACTATATTAAACATATCGCACCCCCAGTGCGACACTGTCACTTTCGCAAAAAATTCAAAAATGAGTTATGTATGTAATAATTATCCTAGCACACCCGTTTGATGGGTGCGATAAAATAAAACTTATTAAACTATTTGTTCTTGTTTCTTTTTAACTCAGTGTGACAACTACAGTTTTAGTTTTTCTTTAGATCCAGGTGTCAAAGTTTTAAATAATTCTCCTGAAAAACTACATCTTTGCATAATGACAGTGTGTGTGATATTGTAAAATATTAGAATTATATATATGGGTATTATAGATTGAAAATACTTTACTTCCAAATTTAATAAATAAATAAAGAATATTTTAAAGACATTTTATCAATAGAATGTCTAAGTAAGCTACCTTTTTTGACAGAGCCGGGAGATTTCTTCGACGGGCCTCCAAAAAGACCAGCATAGCTCTCTTTCTTTGTTTCTTGAAACTCATCTCGTGTCAGTATTTTTATGTCCCCTCCGACTGCAGTTTCCGCTCGTATAACGTCTTCCGGAAATTTTTCCATATGCCCATGTTTTGTTCTGTACATATCTGAAAAGAATTATTAAATAAATATTTTATTCGAATAATAAGTGCCATTAATACAAATATAATTAAAAACCATTAACTATTATGTCAGAAACTTACATAATCCTTTATTGATGAACTCATTTTTGCGACTGCAGTTATATTTATATATGCTGGTAAGATTTTTGACATACTCGCTGAAACATAATAAGTTTGAATTTAATTTTCTTAATTAAAGACAAATATAGATTTTATAATGCATTATTAAAAATCTCTGCAATGAGAAATTACCATTCTTAATGGTATATATTTCCTATTTATAGAAAATCTGGAAATTTTTATTTGTACAATGTACCTATATGATTTTGATTTATCTAAATGAATAGACTGCAACTTATGCTGCACTTTTATTTAAGTAAGGTTTTATATAGAAATATATGATGTGACAAAATGTGTAAATAAAATCTGTTCAGAATAACAAAGGCTATAACTAGAATATATTAAGGGAAGGGAAATACTACTAGTATTTCATTAATATAAAATAACTGTTGCATAGGTTATATTTTGTAAACTTACTAGGTATCTTCTTGGAAGAACTTGACAACTGCAATAGGTGGCTTTCGAAAGGATGGCAATACGTCGGGTGGTAGCTTCTCTGGGCCCACCACCTCTCCAGGCCACCAACAGGAGCCTAGCTTCACCCATACTATGTCTCCGTCCAAATAATTAATTTCAGTCTGTTCACACATCACTACTATCTGTTTAGGCAACACGCACGACCATATTTTATTCTATAGTTACTATAGGTCTAGAGGACCTGTTACCATAACATACCAATAACAAAGAAAAAGCTTTTCAGTTTTGTTTCTTCACTTTGTTTAGTCAATTTTAGATATAAAGTTCAGCAGACTGTATTCTATAATTGTCAAAGTAGTTGCAAAATAGTACTTGTAAATAA
>DVVJ01000363.1:0-15678 GCA_018234505.1 Junonia neildi neildi
CTTTAAAATTGCTCAAATGTATGCACCCACTGTCATTCATTATTTCGCCTGTAAATTATAGCACCGGCTATGCAAATTGCGACTTTTATTTACTGATCTAAAATGAAAAACATTATGTTAAAAACACTTATTGAATCAAATTATAAGTTGATAATGTTCAACTCGTAAAATTAACACTAAAACAATAAAGCCGTATACAATATACGGGGCGTGTTCTTTTTTCTCCACAAAAGATAACCACAGAACTAAATCTTGATACAAAGACGAGGTACGATCTCACCTCGTTAACGCACGGTTCGCTTCGCCCGACTGTAGATCTCGCTAGCCTGGGAGTACTTGCGCCCTGCAGCTAGCTACCTACGCTTCAAACATAATAATAGTGTTTATATTATATACGGCTATACTATTTATGTAGATGTGTAACATTTATAAATTATAACATATATATATCATTGTTATATATATGGATAAACGTATCGTATATATAATATCGAGCATAACATACGCGTTTCTATTATACATAAATAAAATTGTAATATTTGGAGATATGAAGATTTTGATAATTTTGTTATAACCATAAAATAGATTTTTTCAAATCTGTTTCTTTTTAGATATCTAGGGTATGGAAGCTTTAGAACTTTTTATAGTGTTCAAGAAATTGGTCGTATTTTATTTACTTTGGTTGTGCATATCTATATAGGTAAATATCGAAATAAAAGATTAAAAAATTACATATGGGTAACCGTAATTATACGTGTAATAACACTTCCCAAAGTATTTATATTAAAATTGACTGTTTTTTTATTGATATCTATCTACTTGTAAAAACATAGTTCTAATTTCTAAATATTAATTGAAATTACACTACAAACTAGTACTCTCTTCGTCATATCCAGGTCATTGTTGAACAGCAGTTAAAAATAAAACAGAATAATTCATAAGAAAAATAAATATTTTTCATAATAATTACCGGGAACGATAAATCATTTTGATACTTGGAGATTACTTTTGCAATAAATATCTATAATATTTTTTTAGGCCCAATGGCTTTCTGTCAGTTAATATCTAGTAGATATTTTTTTACCTTTTTATATTGCTTTTTATATTCTACTATCTACTAATTTGAATAAATTACAAGTATGAGTTTTCATTTAGATAAAGTTTATTCTTACAGGTATAGCTAAAAAAAGCAAAAATGTCGTGTGTCGTTTGTGATTTTACACAAAGATTACTTTATATAATCTTTGCACAAAGATATTAAATATGTCGTTGTAAATAATATGTGGATGTAGTCTCTTTGGATGTAGTAAGTTGTAGTGTAAATTTGTCAAATTTCGTAGATCTCTGTTCAAGAAAAATTTATAAAAATTATTCGTTTATTAAGTTCATAATTGTTTTATATAAGAATATAATTATTTTTATTGAAATTGAACAAAAGTATTTTAAAAGCATGAACTTAACATATTTTTAATTTTTAAAATAAAAATAGGTAATGTATCAAAGAATAACGAGCGTACTATAAATGTTTATTTTATAGTCTGTACCACAGACGGCTAAAAAGATAGTCTGTACTCTACAATAAGGTGACGTTTGTGACAAGATATATATGTTGCCATGTGAAAGTCTACATATTATGCTAGGTCCACACGGTGACGTCGAAGTCATTGTCTAGTCGTGACATTATACATGCCTTGAAGTCGCTAGCGTTGCAGCGTATTTAATCGCCGCAAGTCTGAAAAGTCGCTGGCAACTAATGACTTTGACTTATGTTATTATTATTATTGTAGTTTTATCAGCTATTACAGCTAAAAAGATTATCATGAAAATATTAATAAATAATTAATTCGTTAATTAGAAAATTAATAATAATTCATAAGTTTCCATAATGGCTCCTCTACACATCAGCGAACTAGTTCGCGAACCAAGTCGCTAATGGCGTAATGGCATTCGCGACCTAGTTCGAACACGTTGGCGAATGCATTCTTTACTTTACTTAATGACTTCTATATTCTATTAAACAATATTTTATTTTACAATCGCGGCTAGTTATGCAGTATTGATATTTACAAGTCATTAAGTAAGTAATTTAAGTTATGCAGTATTGATATTTTGAGGAGGTACAGTAGCGAATGCAGTCGCCAACGTGTGCGAACTAGTTCGCGAATGCCATTAACTGGTTCGCGAACTAGTTCGCTGATGTGTGGAGGAGCCATAACACGAATTTAAAGTCACCGGCGACTAAAGTTGCTGCCGTGAGAACCATGCATGAAGTCGCTTTTAACAAAGATCGCTGATGTGTGTGACTAGCATTACCATAAAGACATTTTAGATTTTTTGACTCTTTGATTTTTTGTTTTATATGAACTAGTGAAAAAAATTGAAAGATCAAAAAACATTTCGTTATTTTGATCGTTTATTCGTTATTTTTTTCAGATAAGTGTAGATATCTTTGTTAAACTTTGTCGTATCGGAGTCATATCTATCTATCTATTATTAGATAGCTTTAAAAAAAATTAAAGTATCTACTTGAACGTTTCTTTTTAAAAAGTATTTGATTATCTACATTATTGTAATAGATAATATGTAAAATACAGTAACTATATAAAGTAAATATTATTTCAGAAATTTCTATCTAATGTTAGAAAGTGTATAATCCAAATTAGATATCTATCTACTAGATAGATAAATAGATAGATAGATATAAATTGAATTTTCAAATTTCATAGATATAAAAAATTACAAATTTATTTGAACGCGCCTTTAACTAGCTGACTGGTCTTTGACTGATGATGAGTAGTTGAGTAGTAAATAAATATGGCTGCCAGTCAATTTTAACGATGTAAACTTTTGTTTACTGTTTTTAGTAAATATAAGAAATGATAAGTGAATTTGAAAATTTGTCTCTTGGAGGAAACAATGCTGCGAGTAACCATGCAGATCCATTTACTCATACGGGTAAACTAAATGCATATTTCAGTAGAGGCGTTATAGCTTTTTGACCTCGATGAAATTGCTCTGTTAGGCAAGACTGTAAGGCACTGATTATAATTATTAAATATGGTCATCATATTACCATTCTTTACTGTTTTTCAGAGCTGACACCCGAGCAGCAAAAGACTTTAATAGACATACGGCGCCGAAAAACGGAATTATTGTTGGAAATACAGGTTAGTGTACTAAAACACTTGTTGTATACTCATGTGGAATACAATACAAATTCAAAATATGAAGCCAGTAGTATCTGGTACAAATTTATCCATAGTAATCTCTGTAAATTGTTTTTATTGGAAACTTACAGTTAGATATCTTTGTTATTTATTTAAGTATTAATAAAATAAAATTTACTTAAAAGACTAATAAAAAAATTATAGTCGAAAAATACACTGGAATTGCTTTTGATCAAGTAAAACAACTTTTAATACCTAATACTTTAAAAAAATAAGATTTTTATTGTTAATTGTTTTTTGGTTCTGAATTTATTATCTATAATTAATTTATAAACATTAAGTTTTAAATAATTATTTATGAAATCGAAGAAGAATATAAATATGGTAAAAATATTATAAAGGATATTTTTTTGGCAGTACCAAAAATAATAAAGTTTTAATACTTTAACCTTACAGAGAATTAAAAATTTGTAAGTTAAAAGTATTACAATATTTTAACAGAAATTGTCAAAAGCAACAATATTTTGTTGCATTCTTTAGAATATTTAGGGATTGTTAGGTGTACTTAAAGTTTTATTTAAAGTAGTAAATAAATAAGGTGTGTGTTTTTAAAAATCAAGTAATTTGAACTTCAAAAAATGTTTTTGTTACTTTTAAATAACTTTTATATAAACTCATACCATTTGTGATTACAATGGAATTCATAAAACATAATAAGTAGGCTCATTGATAAATAATGAAGAAATATAATTTCTATTATTGTTTTCAAATATTAATAACATCTAATGTAGGCTAAATCTAAAACTATATCATACATACAACACAAACACAAATACAAACACCCAGACCTCGACAGATATCCATATGTCCTATGTCCTAAATGTCTATCATGAAGCCGCGATTGTTAGCGCTTCTGTCAGTTGCAGTGACCACTGCGTCAACACTGTTGTCGATAAAATTGGGGACTATTTTAATTTTCTTTCATTTCAAGTTATTCACAATATCATATAGACAATAGAAGATAAGGTTGATTTTCTAAAGATATTTGTATGACAAATAAGTAAAAATGAGTAAATTTGTATTATCATACTATATTATTATAGTTTTATATAAAAAAATAAAAAAAAGTTCTTTGGATTGGCAAATTACATGTTTTTATTTTTGAGAGAGTATTTTATTATTATTTTGTTTCTCTTATACTGATTATAATTTCAATTTTTCCATAATATCACATTGAAAACAGAAGATAAGGTTTAATTTTTTAAGATATTTGTATGACAAGTAGAGGATAAGTCAGAATGATCATATTAGAGTATTATAGTTTCCATAAAGAAAATTCAATAATAGTAGGTACTTTAGATTGGGTAGATGTGCTAAGGTGCTGTCTGTTAAAAGGGAATATAAAGTTTCATATTTAATGTCCTTTAAAAATCCTATTGAAGCCTAATTTAATAAAATTATTAAGTATTTAAAAGCTAGGAAGGCAGAGATATATTTATCTAAAGAAAATTCTAAATAATTTTAAAACCTATTGTGATGGAATTTTAAAATATTTTTCCTTTATTCAAAGCTACATAATCTAATTAAATAAATCATCTAAACTGAAAGGGAAATACAATTGTAGACCTGTTTTTCAAACCCCAGTTAAATTACATTCTTCTTCTTTTCAACTACATATTGCTTAAAATGTAAGCAGTTTTCTTTGTTTATTAGGAAATTCCTTTCTTAAGAACTGGTGGTTCCTATCACATTTTGATCGGACAAAACACCCTGCTTTAGGCGTCGATAGCTTATATGAATTAAATAAACACTTTTTTTTAAAGGTTCCTCTTATGGAAATATGCCTATGGATAGGATTCACTAATACTTGGACGGTCTTTTGAGAATCTACGGAGCCCTAAAAATGTGTAATAAAAAACGACGAAAATACTGCGTAACATACAGACAAGAAAATTATCGAATTGAAATCTCCCTCTTTTTTAAATATTTACATAATTAAACAATTGCACATAGTTGTATAATGTACCAGAAAAAAAAATAACAATAAGCAGTTTTTAAAAGTGTGTCATACTGCAATGCATACAAATGTAGTTTTCGTTTCATATTTTGCATAATAATTGACATTTGTAAAAAAATTGTTACTTCAATTTTTTCAAAAAACTCGTTCAGTAGCTTTTTATTTGGGTTGCATATATGCATATATTACGTAATTGACAATATCAGTCTTCAACCACTAGTCAATAACCTCGCGCGCCCTTGAAAAGGACCAAAAGTCCTTTAAGGATTTTCGTATACCGCTGGTCCCCCTGCCCTTTCATTCAAAACACTGCGGAGCACTCTGACGTAAGCCGTTACTGCTCAGCTTACTACGACAGAAAGAGAGGTATGTAGTTCAGCCCGTTTGTCAGTAACCATCGGACCGCGGCGCGGGTGCGTTGTGTTAACATCTTGCCGGGTCATACCATTGAGGAATAGAACTCGCGGTTTTTTTTAACTCAGATAAAAACTGTTAAAGTTTACGTGAAGTAAATTGTTTTTCTTTTTTTTTTGGATATAGTGAAGTGTTATCTACCAGTAAGTTTTTCCGTGATAATGCGGTTAAGTGGAAATTGCTACGACTACTTCGTCATTTGCCTTTGGATCAATTTGATTAAAGATTTTGGTCAAATTTTGGTGGAGCTATCGTAATTATATTTGGTTTCAAAGTGAAGGATTTGATACTTGATTAAATACAGAATATTTGTGCTGTAAATGTAACTGTAAATATTTATTATTCCTTTGCTATGGAGTTATTTGGCTAGCTTGCAATTCAAACAAGTTAACCTTCATGATCTACTGTTACTAATCTATACTGTTAGAGATGTAAAACTAGTGTTTGGTCTACGATTAGTTTAAATTGTTTAAAGTCTTGTAAAATGAATATTTAAAATTAAAATACCTAATTTATTAATGAGCTTTTCATTCACTTGGCTTGTTAAACAATTGTAATATAAGGATAAAATTAAAATACTCATTATGATGTTAGAATAAATAGCTACTTCATTATCAAATATTTTTTTTTATAAATATTTATGTTAATTATACTTATTAACGTAATTATTTTGTTACGTATGAATCATATTTATTTGCTATTTAAATGAGTAATACTTATTATATGAATAATATATTACCCATTACATTGTTAAGATTATGATAATACCCCCTTATCTAGCTGTAAAGGGCTTGACAATTTCTACGTATAAAACTACCGCAGTTTAATTAAAATGCGTAATTGCATTACGATAAACCGCCTGATTTAATTTAATTCCATGATCACAAATATTTTTATTCGATGAACAAATATTTCACATTTTTATTTTAATTTCCTATTATGTATAAAATATGTTTTTCCCAATATATTATGATAGCGTTTATGACTAATTTTTTGCATTGTTTTAAAATATGTCAACTCTGGTATTGGACAATGGACACCAATCAATGTTGTTATCAATAGTTTCCTTTGCTCGCTTCCGGACTGGGACTGGCAGCTTTGATAACGAATGTCGCATTGTTTATAACATAATATTTTAAATCATTAAAAATTGTAAAAAATCCCAGTGTGAGATAACGTAAAATGTCATGAGAAACATCACATTAGGGCGAAATACCCGTTAGATTATCGGTATCGCCGTGATTATGACTGAGTTTTTCTAAGAATCTTGACGTCATTTAGATTTTATAACGTAGATATAGCAACGAAAAATAATTGTTTTTAATTAAAATTAAAAGATAATATTAGTATATTACAGACGAGATTAATACTTATTCATTAAATGACATATTTTTGCATTGCCAACAGCCAATTGCAACATTTGAGCAATGTCTTTTGTCCATAATCCATGCCCATTTTAGGCAATTTATATACGATATCAATTCGATATAAAATAAAATGTAAACAAACATTGCACGATGAATAACAACTGAATTGTGTATATTTATCAATATAAGACGGCATTTGTCACAGACGTAGACGCGTAAAAAGATAATCAGCTACGTATAGTTGTCACGGTGCCAAACTCGGTGGCGCCCGCGCCTCTCTTCAGTCGAGTGCGTTCCTTAGAGGGAAGTGTATGGCGCGCGATGTGTTTGCATGTTCGGCTGCTGTGCGGCGCGCTCTGGTGGCCGGTGCTGATGCGCTGCGCCCGCGCCGCGCGCACCTATGACGACGACTACGATCAGGTGTGTCATCCGTCAACGATCCCGCTTGTTGTGCACTATGAAACCAAATCCTTTACCGTATAGCTTCACCTGTAATTTGGCAAAAAATGACGTAGGCGTTGACGAATAATGTCGTCAATACTTATAGTCGTACACTTTTCACTTATTTTTTTAGCTTCATTTACGCCAGTTTATTTAACGCTAGCGGCTTGTTTGTAGGTTCGTACGTGTGGTTTGAGCTTCGGTATATTGTTCAGGATATAGCCCAAGTTGTGTGAAATTGTGATGTGCGTGGTTCATTAGCGCTCCTCGAGTTATGTTTATCAAGGCCGTGCCCGTGGCGGCCGAAGAGGAGCGTCGTGGTTCAGTGTCCAATTGGTTTTCGTCATTGAGACGTGGCGGTCGGCGCAAACGCGAGGACACTGGCGTTCCGGCCGGTTATGGCTCATTAGGCAGAAGGAAGGATGGCACCCAGACTCGCGGCAAGACGAGATCGGCCTGGGATCTCACCACCGTCACCAGACTGGTCTGTATAATTATAAATTTCACTATCTGTCAGTGAAAGGCATTTTGTATGCACACCACTGGAGACTACAGTTTTGGCAGTAATCCAAATGCGCTGGATCGATCACGCTTTTTGAGTCTGCGTGTAAAACGATTGCTGTAAAAGATATTGCCTTTTATATACTAACTTATTACTGCCCGTCTTCAATAGATGTTAATAAACACCTAATGCGAGATTATCGCATGGATTAATTATTACGTATGTGATTATGCAGATATGCGGGTACGATTCAAGTTTAATGAGGGTAATGACTGGGTTGGTGAACCAGACACCCTTTTATTTATGTCATAGTAATCGAAATTGTGATTAGGAGAAAATGTAATTTACTATAACATTTAATATAAAAATCTATGTAATATGTGGGTTATCGGTTGGTTTTGCTTGATAATGAGTTTATCTATTGGTTACTTTTATATCATTGATATGACTCAGGAATTAGAACTCGTACTAGTACTTTTAATACGATTTACTCTTGACATTATTACTTCTCATTGAAACAAAACTGACGAATAGTCATAAAATCACTGACTATAAAACGTACGAGTTTCTTTAGTTATGTCTTTTTGTATACCTGCCTTTTTAGAGAATTTAATTATTGTGTTAAAGTAATAGAAAATATCAACATATTTCGATAATAAATATTACTTTTCTTGTAATTATGTGGACAAAAGTCCCTTGTGTATCTCATTCGATGTGTTCATCGATTTGTAACGGGCAAAAGTGCCACGGACAAAAGTCCCATCGTCTACGCAGGACATAAATCTTACTCCTAGCTTTTCACTTTCAAGGTCGAGTGTAATCTGGCTTTAGTTTAAACTTGAATGTGTCAGGTTTATTTATACGTAGATGAGATCAGAGTACCTTGTGTTTGTATGCAAATCACGGTCATTGTCGCTTTACCTTTGTATTAGTATAAGATTAGTTATGTATAGGAATGTCTTTCAAACAAAGGTGTTTGGTAGAGTACTGCCAACTATGACATCATTAAATATACGGTAGCGTGTAACTAAAGGAATGTTTATGCGACCCAATTATATGCACATGTGAAACTTGGAACAATAACCGATTTGTCGACCAGTAAGGCAGTTTGTAAGTTCAACAGTTTTGCTAAAAAATATCAATTTTGGTCATAAACTAACTGCTTTTCTCGTCTGTCCAAGCGTTTTAGAAAATAGCCAGAAAAAAGGCCAAAAATAAAATAAACTTTCAGTATTTCATACTATGCAAACATTTCATCGATATCAATATAATCAAAGCTGTTTTAGAAATTTCGATCACGTCATATGTATTTTAAATAAATATAATCACTAACATACAAGTAGTGTGCAAGAAGGCTTATTGTGTGTCCCGTCGGCGGCGGACCCGGCGCCTGCATGAAAGTGTCCGCATTGATTGCAGTCGCCGATCGTGACTCGCGTCATTTGTTTTTTACGACGAACACTTGCGCTAAATGTTAAACATGATACCTAATACAAGCATTATAGCAATTTCCTGAAGATATAACGTTACGATTTATAAAATCTTTTTATTTACGAGTTGGTGAAACTATTTAAAAATAGTATTTTTTTGTTATCTAACTTGATAAGATATAGTGAATAAGTTTTATTAAAGAACCACTTCGGAATTTTAAAAACAAATATTTACACAAGATTTTATCAACTGTAAAAAAATTTAATAAAAATATTCCCAAATTCGATGATTAATTCCGGAGTTTCCATTTGAGTCACGATTCTTATAACAATTATTTCTTATATGGTAGGTGTATGAAAGACACATATGAAGTAAACTGTATACAACAGAACAAAATCAATTTATCGTTAATGAAAAACCTCAAATAAAGGAATCGTTCATGCATGGCGGTATACGTCATTTCCCTTTGTGTCGGTTTGCTTTGAATTTGCAACAAAAATTCATACGTGGTCTAGTTTATACCATTCGTGAACACTACTGAGCGAGGATGCTGTCACAAAAATGGATATTTTTTCATTTGGAAATGAGGTGCAGAAACATCATATAGACCTTTTCGTTTGCCGCCAGAAACACATTCTTTTAGTCAAACGAGTTCGCTGGAGGATTCTTGCGAGTGATCCAAATGTCAAAGCAAATTCACAATTTGTTTTTATTTTTCTTTTTCAATCTTTTAGACTTGCGTAACATACTATTGTTGACGATCATTAACATCTTTGTTGCATCACAGACGTTTTTTTAAACAAGTTTATTTCGGATATCATCAAAAAGATCTTGTAATAAGGAAGATACAACGTTAACATATAAGTTTTACTTTCTAAATTTGACAAAAGATAATATTTTGTTGGCAATATTTTTGTGGCAATAAGCAAAGTGTTACAATGTCCGCATTGCGACTGGCAAGTGAAAAACTTTAGACTATTGATAGAAAGTCAAGTTTCGAACGATGCCAAATGTATTCAGTTACAGAGGGATGACCTTAGTTCATTCACTGTAGCGCTAATGAAAAAGATATACATTAACTCTTGGTCGCGAAGTTGACGCATGTTTATCGGTGCTATGCAAATTGCAAATGTTCTCGCGCACTATATTTAGGCTGTATCCTAATTGCCGTTTATGCTAAGTTATGGTCGTGACTTAAACATAAGTTAGGTGCGGTACTATATTCACATTTTTTAGCACTCCTTATACGTCAGAATATTTCTGAGTAAGCGAGATTTATGAAATTTTATTTATTATATATATTTTTTAAACCTTTGAGCGTTTGTGCGTTAGTATTTTTGCCAATAATATTAAGATACTTTGCCAAGTCTTATAGAGAAAGTTTGGGCATACAGCCAAAGGTCATTTGCCCGTATATTGAAATAATTTTTCTTTTTGTAAATTTATAATTCTTAAAATTTCCAGTGATATTAAAGTTTACTATTTTTTGATTATTTATTTACAAAAACGCAAGTTACTAAAAAAGTCACGTTAAAACGTATTTTTGTAAAAGTAAAATATTTGAATTAAAAGTAAGGTGCTGTATTAATTATAGTTCGTTGACACGAACGAATTTCTCTGCCGATTGATTCTTGCCACATTGCCGCCTATATCGAATTTGATACTCTTCGTCCTACTTTGATTAACTTGACTTTATGTACGCAGCTTAAATCCAATAAACTATAGATAATAATGTAAAGGTATGCTCCCGGTTGAGTGCTCGTACGCGGGGAGGTGCTTTGACCTTGCCGGGGAAAGGGGGTTTGCGAACGTACCGCACGGTCACCAACTCGTCAAACGAGTTAGCTTACATTGCTTCATAATGAGCCATACTCTACTAAGCTAGGTTATGCGCCTTTTCTATTAATAAGTATATTTGCAAAACACACTTAATCTTCAGTAACACTCCCATTATTGAGCATATCCTCCTTGTTTATTTGATGGCTTTATAATGTGAGTCGGTTTTAATGTTCTATATTTTGTATGTACATTGTTGCAATATTGAGCTTTGACCGCCAATTTATCGTATGCAACATATTTACCAAAAAAGCGAAAATATTTTAGGATTTTAGAATCATATATAAAATAATATGCAAAAAAACTTTTTTTCTAATATCTTTTACAATACTTTTAAATATCTTAATTTTTCTAAAAGGAAAACAAATGTACCTTATCCAATTCTTTTTACAAACGAAGTTTGGCTACCTAAAGTGCGCGTAGCGTTGCCATTTTTTCTAAGGGCCACATTAGGAGCATTTCAAAAGGCTAAAGACGTAATTGGCGTGATGCCGAGAACCGCCCCAAAATGCCCCCTAGATATTTATTTAGGGACAGTAATTTATCTACCTTTTTGCCTGCCTACATTTGTGAATATAAATGCTGCTCCTATCTTCTAAAGACCCCTTCGCTTATGAATGTTCTTTCTACGCTGCCTTTTTTCACTCGTATGACATTTTGTCATTATGAACTAGTCTATTTTTGGAGTTTAACAGAAAACATATACACAATTTAAATTTGTAAGTTGTGACACTAGTGGTCTGGCATATGTTTTGTGTCAGTTTCCAATTTTTTACGTTATCCTTTTCTTATCTTGTAAGTTCTTAGTGTATTTTCACTTTCAAAATCCATACTCCGTTGCTTAGACGTTAACCAAAATACCAAAAGATTTAATAAGTGTGAATGAAATTCAGTACTAGTAGTTATGTTTAATGGGCTTGGCTTTTATAATATTTTTACCTTTTGCCTATAGTATATTTTTATCGTATAGATTGAACAATAGTAGATACCAATGTGTGCACTTGTGAATAAAATATTGTTGCAACGCGCAGTTACCGTTAGGAAAGCAGGTTATCTTTGTTTTCGCGGATGGCCAAATAGATAACAATTGTTAACAGAATAGACCGTTTCAAAACCTTATGTTATTATTGTGTTATCTAAAAGAAGTTTTCTTTTCATTCTAACACAATGCTGGTTACAGTCATTTCATTCGCCCGCATATACATCACTCTATTGACAATATTATTCAGCATATTATTAAACCAATCAACAGTCTTTCTCATACAAACTAAACAAGTAATAAAAAGAACCATCGCTTCCTCTCCGCGCCATTGAACTTAGTTATATCAAATAATTGAGCACCATGTCGATGATAAAAACGACCTTAGCACCGAACAAAATGAAGTCATGTCTACTGTCTCAAATGGGTCATCGTAGCGACATTTTATTGTTGGTGTTAATCAATAGTTTCTGAGAACACTTGCTAACATTCTTATTATATGACGTGTTGTGTTTATGTAGCTAACATATTTGGCGCCAGATGATGCTCTTTGCTAATTATTTCGTTACAACAAAACTACCTAGTTACGATATAGTTACAGTCACGGTCATCACATCACTCCATACCACATGGCTTCTCTGAACCACTTGAAAACACACAAATATCTTTACTATTGAAATGTATTTCTATCGTTGTGTTGGCTTATGTTAATTTAGCTTTAATTTTATTAGATGGATTATGTGAGCGCGTGTGTTTTGAAACCCGTTAGGTGTTTTCACCTGGCACAATGGTATTTCATGTAAATAATATTCAACTATAAATTAGTTAACTTCGTAGCTAGCTAATTATACTACAGGTGCTTCTTTATTGAGGGTTAGCGCATAGCGGGTTTAATATTAGTATATTTTAATAATAATATGTTAACTATTTTTTATATTTATGTATTTTAAAATGTTATTTAGAGGTATATTAAAAAAGAGAAATATGTTACAATCAAAATATTTAAAGTACTATGGTAGTAAAATATATAAACAAATGATTTTTAAATCAGCTAAAATTATAACGGTATTAAAATTTGCATTTTTATTGCAATTACAGTAAGCTAATTTTCCGCACAACGATTCAGTACGACGTCTTACGTCTGGCTTTTATTAAAATAATAATACGGCGAGATAAAATAGATGAATCACTTTAACACTGAACTGATCGTTTTCCAGACAGTGTTAAAATTCCGCAGTTCTAGGAAATATCACATGTGTATCTAATATTTTACGCGTAGTTTAGGTAAAACTTTAAAAATAAAATGTTCTTAGCGAAGTACTTGTACATCGATATTTATTGGAGGTACTTTCCTGTGTTTTATGAGTGTTTCAAATTTCATTAGGGCTGAATGTCAATGGCGTTGTTTGAATTCGTGGGGGCGTTGGCCGAGGTCTCCGCATGAGTACCACGCGCCACTTCTCATACCAACTGTCTCATTAGCTCCCTCCGCAAATATTTTTATTTTTATTGCGTCTGCTTAGTCCTCGTTGTGTATGAAAATAAAATGCAAAGTAATTGTGCTCACTTTATTTGTAGAGCACTTTTACTTTATTAGTGACCCGTTTAGATTTTGCAGCACTCATTTTTAATAACACTTAATTTAGATTTATTTCCTTCGTAACACTTACGGAACCGAAAAAATAGAGCCTTGATATTGATTGGAATTTGTAATGTCGTACGTACGGGAAGTAAAAACGCCTTACTGATACTATTTTGTATATTATCTGTGATATTTTATATTTTTTATACAAGTACCACATAAACTCATGTTTTACACAAAGACCTTGTACATTCTCACCTCCTCGTACCTGTCTTCTAAAATTTACAGTAAACGTTAACGCTGTTTCGAGTTATTTGCTGCATTATCTTATACTGTAAGCCCGTCAGTTTTTTCTCTGGCCACCAGCCAGTTAGCCAATCGGTATTCACTTACACATAGGCTATAAGTCTGTGTGAAACAAAAATCTGTGGAACTCCCGGCGCTCGGTGACCGCCGGCCGGAAATATGAACCCATTGTTTGCGTCGTCTTTTTGCCCGAAGTACGTGTTGCGTTTGTTGTCATTGTAATGCACATTTCTTTTATTTATATGCACTAATTCCGAGAACAAAGTGCCCACATTGTATCGTATGAATGTATTTGCATACGCTTAGTTTTATTTTTAATTTAACGAGTCTAAATTAGCTTAGTTGTAAGTGGTATTTCAACTTCGCAACAGTATAACACCATTTGAAAATACGCGACGGTAGTTATAATAATGGGAACGATGTTTTTATCAATGAATTCCGATTGATTTCGCGGTATTGTCTGCGAAGTAACGTTACTTCGTATGTGACAATATCTCGGGGCGGAGTGAGTGCGCGGGTCAAGAATGCGGTGACAGGAGCCGATCGCGGTCGAGGGGCTCCGAGTATCAATAAACTGATGAGATGACCGCAAATTAGGGCTAGTTACTTATATTCTGGTACTTGCTTTGTTACTTGTTATCAAAGAAATTTTAAGGAAATATAGTGAGAGTACGTAAAATCTTTCTAAATGCACCTAACAATTCAACGCTATTAAGTTCGTTATTGCAATGAGGTATTATTGATCTGACTTATGCGTCTGTCTGCCGGGCACGGGTCACTAACATTAAACTGCTTAATATGTATTTTATATGTATTGTGAGAGATTATTTGAAGTTGAATCAGACCTAGAGGAACTACCATATTGATATTTCTTGAAATTCAATAAGTAGATTTTATGTTTGCTAATAATTATAATAAATTGTCGTTAATGTAAATTATATTTTTGTAAGTAGCAATATCTTTGGAGTTAATATTAGACTTAAAATAATATTTCATGCTTGCAACATGTTCAGTACATAAAATTGTTACTTATCGGGAATATCGTTGTTTGTTTTTTACAAGACACGTTATCAGTTTTCAATAGAAACGTTCCAAGGTATGATATGGAAGTATTTAATATATTGTGCAAATATTGTTTGTTACTGACTCACATTTTAAAACGCTTGTAAATAATGCTTGTCAAATACGATCAAAGTCCGAATTTAAATGAGCTGATGCTCGTGACTTCTATGTACAACAACAATAGTATTCAATTGTATGAATATTAATACGTTTGTTTTAAAATATGTAAATACTAATATCGTTAAGGAAAATCTATTTTGTTGGCATATTTTTTATAATGATACTATTTAAATAAGCAATACCTAAAAGTATTATGTCCCATTGTTCCAAGAATATTTATTTTAAAACGATTGTAATCACAGCCACCAATTGTTTTTATTATCCAAAGGTGGCACTATCAGACTTTTATAATTATGATTTATTATCTCAGCATTGCATTATTTATACGAATATGATATTGATCTGAAGTCATATACAGGGTGCTAACTAGTTATAACTCATTAAACTTAAATATCAAATCAAAAATTCGCGGCACAGCGGGATTTGAACCCGCACCTTCTGCCTTGCCGGGGCA
>DVVJ01000364.1:0-15664 GCA_018234505.1 Junonia neildi neildi
TTCGCTTTCACGCCGTCACTGCTAAACCGATTGCGAAAAGGAAGAAGCCCACATTAAATAATAGGAGATTTTATTTGTCGGAAAAATGAGCTGTTTCCAAGGGAACAGTGTTTTCTTAAACAGATCGATAATCGACATCCACGTGGGCATAGCCGCAGGGACAGGGAAATTCAAGACGAAAAATTAGAAGAATTAATTTTCTCATACAGAAAAATCGCAAAGGATAGTTAATATGAAATTGCATGCATTCATATTCATATGGATTGTATAATAGAAATAAAAAGAAGAATTCTCAAAATCGGTCCAGCCGTCTTCCAAGTAATTCGATAATCTACAAAAAAAATCGTCCCTGACGAATTGAGGACCTCCTCTATTTTTGTTTTATTTGAAGTTGGTTCAAAATAAGTATGTGATGTGGAACTATATATCTATATGAAAAAAGCGCTATGCCTGCTCTACCGTAGGTACGTTAAAGAGTTACCCCTTTAATATAAGCAGCGGAATGCTTGTTAGATATTAAAAATCTCCGTCGTAAACGCCGGATACAGGTGAATACTTTATTCATGTAGATTGTGACGGTGTTAATACTATACTTGTATCAATGCCATACGATGCCGATGATATGGTTAGCGCGTAATGGTAGAAAATACAAGGGATGTATTACATAATACCTAATATAAAATTTTCTTAACCGCTTAAATAATTTCGATGAAGGTAGATTGGCCCTCGATGAAGGACATGGGCTACTTTTTGGTTCAATAACATTAACTAGGTCGTCTAGTAGTCGAATTTCGACAACTTAAATTTTTAGTAAATAAAAATGTTATTTTTTTATGATTTGACAGAGCTTGACATCAAATATTGAATTTGACACAAAGATTATTGTGTCTACTTTTATTAATTTTTAATCGATTTACTGTATGATATTCCATGTGTACTATGTATTAGTGATGCAACGAGTCATTTTTTACTCGAGTCATTTGGTCTGACTCGTCACTCGAGCGGAAAAAAATTCAAGAAGAGTGGAAAAATGAAAAATTTTGAGAACAATGTAATATTACTCGGGTGACCGGGTTGCTCGAGGACGACTCAAGTGACTTTAGCGACCGAGTGACTCTTGCACAACTCGAATCACTCGAGTCAAAATATCCTACTCGTGTCGCATCACCCCTCCTACATATCGACGGTTGAAAGACTATTATACAAATCTTTTGTATAAAAATATATATGTCAAAAAAAAAAGCCTTTCAACCGTCAATATTAACTTTAACGTTGCTAAATTTCATACTCCTTGGTGCGCGGAGTTTTCGCTTTTCGCGCAAATAATGAGGACAAACTTTTGTTGAAGTAATAACATTATGATAAAATACGTATCATTATACAATAAAACTTAAAAATATAACTTTGCACTCTGCTTAAACATTAGTATATTCGGGATAACTACAGCTTACAAAATATTACTCTATCTATGTCATCCAGTTAGGCAAATAAATACTTATAATATGACGAAAACCACGAGACACGTAGATATATTTATTTATGCAAGCTAATTTCTATAAAATAAAATTCTTAGGGTTCGACATTATATAGCTACACTATGGAGCTCAATAATATCAAGTTCGTATTAGTACATTACAGACGTCGTTAAGGTCAATAATGCTACTTTTTCTTCCTGGTTACTTCTCTTCTGTAAATGGAAAAACTAAATAAGGCATGCAGTACTGCGGTGGTGCTTTATCACCAATTCACCATCATTGCATTAACAAATTTAATTCAGAATTGTATTTAATAAAATATACTGTGTACTCTTAATATTTATAAAAGTAGTAGTTATTTTGAATTTTTAATATCTTTGAAGAAAAAAAACCATCTCAGTTAAAAATTTTATCCCGTATGTCGCCCTTTTCATGTTATTGTCAGGTCTCAATTTTGCGTTTTGCACATAGTATCCTTCTCTACGGTCCAATCTATCACATTTTTTTTGTTTGCTGCGATTTTTTCTCGTGTTTCGCATTTTCGCATCTATATATTCGTACGAATACTAAGAATCGTCTTAGGATGTTTAAATACAATGAAAAGAAAAGTATCATACGACCTCGACAATTTTATGAACCTAATCAATCTAAATATTAAATATTTTTTACATAACAATTTCAAGTATTATCTGCGATATTTAATACACTTTAGTATGCGTCCAAACCAGTTTTAAAACATTTTTTTCATTCCGTAGTAAGGGTAGTCAAAAATGGTCGATTTGTAATTGTAACAGCTTCTTGAGGTGAGATGAAACGTCGACCACGTAGAATTTGCTTAATTTTGAGGAACGTAAAAAACTTAAACGTAAAAACATACTAGGTGCTCAAAAACACTTTCGTTTGGTGGGCGGTGTGCGAACTTGCATTGTCATTTACAGGATGCAGTACTTGTGGCAAGCAAACAGTGGTATACCGGTCAGCGGTAACCGTCTTGCGATCTTCTAGTACAATAGTATCGATGAGACCGCCCTTTGCCACAAACGAGGCAATGATTTTTTTTCTAATGCTTCTAATGCCATGAGCGTATGACTTTGGACTAGACAAACTCATCCTGGATGACCCAGACATCGGGAAATAGACAAACGATCGTATCATGTAGAATAGTTCTCAAATCAAAACCGACGCAGACGAAACTGCTTTAGAAACTCGATACAAAATTAATGTAAAGTCAAACAAATTCAATCAAAACGTAAACTTAAAAAATTTAAGATTATACAGGTATAAAATATAATTGTGTATAAATCTATTGAAGTGAAAACTTTGTATATGTATTTATAATTATAGGTACCTTTTGCCAGTCGGTGCCAGTTCAAGAAACCTCAAGTACCTAGGTTCTCCGACTTAAAATATTTTACCCACTTGGTATCGGCTTAAAAATGTACAAAAAAAAACTTTAGTTTACTTTTGAAGTCGGTTTTTTTAACCCTAGATAGTTAACCTCCGTCGAATCGACGGGTACCGCAAAGTAAATTTGCCATATTCTTTTAATAGCGCATCCGAACTTCTTGGGTCGGTCAATTAAGTCAATCGTTATGTATCGCAGTTTTTAAAATTTGAAGCTTTTGCCCGTCGTTTCGACGGATGGTTAGCTTTACCGGGTGTTTTTGATTTGAGTGCGAGTGTATATTTTTGACGTTAAAACGTGTTTCTTTTTAGATTTTCACTATGTTTTATTTAACTGAAGGTACGATAAGTAACCTCCTAAACCAAGACCTTAATGAGGATGACTTGGATGATAGTTTTGCCACTCAGACCGAAGATTTTGTGGTGGAAGAAGGGCACACACATCCTCTAAAAACCACATATGATTTAGTTTTATAATTCGAATAAAGGAGGTGTTGATACTTTGATTAGATGTCTTCTAATACGTCGATTAGTCAAAAAAATCAAATGGCCGATGTGTGACTTCTAGAGAACGATTAATGTTACCTCTATCAATTGTTACGTTATTCAGTATCAAAATTTATTGAAATCAGGACAAATGATAATGCCGTGAAGAGAATTTTTGAAAATACTATATTTTCAACTTGTCAAGCTTCTGCTCAAGGTGAGATTGGCCAAAACAAAAAACCCGACAATTAAAGAAAAATCAGGAAAGTTCTTTCGAGGCAGCCATCAAGTCCAGAGCAGCCGCAGCCGCAATGGTCAAGTTTCTCTTCAAGAATAATTAGAAAATGAGAAAAAGTTTTCTAATTCTTCAAGAAGAGAAACTCACAAAATAAAGACGTTCGGGAAATGTTACTACAGTAAAAACGTATGACAAAAAGTATTAGCGCTCCTTGTAAGGTAGCGTGGTGTGGTGAACATAAAGTTGATTTTTGTATTACTTGTGCTAATAGAAATCACTGTATTTTTTATTATATTTATGGTTATGTTCCTATGTACCAAGTAACGCCAAGATACCAATGTTATGATTATTTTTTGTTGTTGATTTTGCATGATAAAGTGTTTAATGACAAAAAGTTTCTTTTTTTGAATGCCTAAGAAAAAAATGTGTATAAAATACAATAAATTAATAATTTAATATTGTATTTTTTTTTCTTTAATTTTTACTTGTAATAGCTTCAGCCTTTGTTGACTGTGAATTCATGTATTCTTACTTGATGTGTACACAAATATTAGGGTTTAACTAATCTTCGAACTTTGTAACTCATTATTTAGATGTTTATCAGTTATTACCTGTCTTGTGTGCCATATTTAATAAATAAATAAATAAATAAATAAATAAATAAACGAAAAATATAAATTAATCTCGATTACACTGAAAGTCAATGATTGTCTACCACGTCTACGTAACTTTGTGTACTCGTATATGTCGGAGCACGGAATATCGTTTATTCAACCGCTGAAATGTTTAATTACGAAACATTCGTATCTGAATAAATATTTACTTTCACACAATACGAATCTGTAAATGTTAATTGTTCGCACAATTACAATTTTTATAGGTACTGGTATTATAGGATACCAATATACCAATGTACCAATTTAACTTTATCATTTTACTTATTTATTATTTAGTTGCAGTTTCAAATCCTGCAGTATTATTATGCGATTTACTTAAGTATTATAAAACAAATTGTTGAGACAATAATTTAATTTACTCAAAAATATGTAAAAACGCATTTATTTCAACGTAGATTCCCTTAAAAGACAGATCATATGCTTGAAATTTGTGGTTTTCTTCGATATTAGCAATCTTAGTAAACGCTTAGTAAACTAAAGTGTTTGTAATCGTGATTAAATATCAATACTGTTTTGACATTATTACATACAAACATAAACCACAAATATCGAATGTTTAGGCACTGTGGACACAATTCATGCGGAAGCCACTATTTTGACTTTAATGAAACTCGACATGGTGACAGTTATTTCCTGAACAAATATATAGGCTTCTATAAATCCTCGGAATTGAAAAGGCTAACAGGAAATGTTCATGTATAACATTTTAAATGATACTAAATTATTTAACAAAAGCGCGTGAAAATGCTTAGTAATAATAATTTCTATGTAATATTTTTCGGCTAATAATAATAAAGTCTTATTAAACGTCAGGTACGGATCCGCATATTTAGGGATACTCGAGTGTATTACGAGAAATAAAACATAAATTATTCAACAAAGGCGGCGGGCACACGTTTCATCTTCCACATTGAATAAATATTTGAGGAGAAATACCCGTTTAACCTCATTTCGTAAATTAACAGCGTAGATTACCCCCGCAGAATATATTTAAAGAAAATAATCCTCGTGGAACACTATGCTCATTTCTCTATTTATACGTAATTAACATTTCATTTTCATTATCATAATGTCTACTACAATTTTCTCTTTAATTATCCATATCAAATTTAAGGCTGAAAGATAACGCTTTTAAAATATAATTAATATTTATAATATTTCATCAATCTCGTCTCTTTAGCTAAAGTAATGTTTTATTATATAAAGCCTATAGATTTTTTTATAATTAGGCTTTCAACTCGACAACATTTAATTTAGAGATCAAAGTAAATTATTTAGATACTAAAATTTGTAAAATGTAGAAAAAAGTAACTCATGTTCTTAATAAACACTTAATATAAACTTTTACTATATAATAAACATATTGGAAAAACCAATAACCAGTATTTCAGAAGTTTTCGAATAACTATTTTCTGTCTACAATTTTTCACGCACAATAGCATGAAAAAGAAAATATATGCGTAAAAAATGTTGCCAAATTGCGTTCTAGTTTTTTCAGCTGGAGTTAGAGGTACTACTCTATTCGATCTTACATAACGATATTAACGTGGCCTTTATTTGACTAAATTAAAACATCAAATTTTTTTTAACCTATTAGGTAAAAGCCATCACGAATCCCACGATCAACACTACGCATACCAAGGATTAACAAAACGAGGATTAACTCTTTTCAATCAAAACATGTTTCATCAAAGTTCAAATCAATCACTTCTTTCCTGTCGACTTTCAGCTCTGCATTCGTATTTCCCAAGTCAAACAACGTCTGCAAATATTTTGCAGAAGCAGATGGCTGTTGACATGACCAGTGTCCACGCTGCGAAATCAATTTGGTCTGACGAGATGCACGGATTTTATAGGGTTGGATTTAAAACGGATCGACGAAATAGGACATCTAGAATACGTTTCATGAATCAACAATATTAAAGCGGTTGTGTTATTTACTTGATTAATTAATTATTTACCGTTACGCTAGTCGAGTGTGTGCTCGGATTAGGTAATATATGTATGTGTGTATAGAATTAATTGGTTTGTTTGAACAAGGATTCTCGTCTAAGAATATCATAATAAAAACGATTATTACGTTAGATTCAAATTAACCATATATTTATTTATAGTTTTCTCTCTTTAATTCGATTTCATGTTAGCTTATTTTTTCTTTTTTTTTATAATACATTTTTGGTGTTATGTAAACCTTAACATTTCTAACAAATATTACACACAAAGAATCCAATATTTAACAGCAAACATTCTGTATTTCTCAGCACCGACCCTTATACGATTTTCTTATATATGCATAGATAAATGAACCGCACTAACCATTAATAACACTAAAGCAACACTGTTTAGTTTAATCAAGACCCCGATTGCCTTTACCAACCTCGTCTGAATAAACTTTAGCACCAATTCAATTAATGCCAGAATATCAACAATAACAGTTTTCGGTAATTATGTTTACACTATGAACTCCACAACGAGCCTTAATCTAATTTACTTGTACTAACTACACAAAGTAATATGTGCATAATTCTATTTAATTTGTCGTTACATTATTAAACTTGATTAGGTATTACGAAAGTTTGTAGCACATTAAAATGCCTCATATTTAAAGTCGTCTGACGATGTTTAAAAGGTTTATTTTTCATGATTATTCCATAGAATATGAAAGGTTTTCTCGTTTAATAATTCGTTATTCTTGTATTTTTATTCTCTGTTTGTAAAAGGGATGTTAAATATTATTTTTTCATTTCAGCAAGAATTAAAGGTCTCCGACGTATTTTACTAATTCAGCGATATGGTAATGTATTTTCATCTGACTTTCTCCTCGTGATTTTTACTTTTTATTGCCCAACAAATTTAAACAATAATTCAATTGACTTAATAAATACGTGTTTACGCATAAATTTATCTTCTTAGGTTTTATTCCTTATAAGAGAACGCTGTGGAATTTTTTCTTTGCACAATTTCAAGTTAAATGAGATTCTTTATTCATTGTTTGTGAAATGGTATTATTCATTCCATTTGGTTTACTTTATGTAAGCTAGCTTACATAAAAGATCTATCTCAACAAAACTTTCATTCATAGTAATAAATTAAGTATCTATGGAATTATTCTATACACAAAGCACTTTATTAGTGTATAACGAAATATCATTTTGGATTAGCAAATACTTTTTATTTTACCAATCACGAATTCCTTTGATTACTTTGCCTTCGTCACAAATCTTTACATTAATAAAGATGGACAAACGACAATTTTATGAAGAAAAATGTTACTTTCATTACAGATTTAATGAAATTGCTGTCTAAGCAAAACTTCGTCCATAGAAATGAAACGCTGAAAAATGTAAAAAAGATCTTATTAATGTTCCATTTCAAAGTAAAAGGAATTGACACTTCCAGTTCTTAGAGACATTATTTAAATAATCTATTGAAGTATAAGACGTATAATAGTTTTTAAATATAATTATATTTTCTTATATATGAAATACTCATATGAATAACAATAACAATGTTATGTTATTGTTATTCATTTATTATCTAATAGCACTAAAATTATCAATTAGAAAAACAGAGTGTTTAAAAAAAATGAATTTATTATTAATTACTAAATTAATAATATTTAAAAGTTACATGAAAATTTTGCTACTTTCATTTTCAGTCAGACGTACTCGTAGTTTAATTAGACGAGCACCTTGGGCGTGATGCCCGTACGAGTACTCTCATGAAAACATAATTTTCATATTTACCATGTGATAGAAATATCAATCATTTTTATATCGACCTTAATATTCGTCCTAAAAATATTTTTTTTACGATATATAACATACCTACGTACAATGTACATACATCTGTTTGGTATTGCGTGATGCCACTGACATATGTACATAGAGTACCTATCTGCGAGTATATGGTGTATTTTGTGCACATGAGGGAGAACAAATGGTGCTCAAACATAACAACATACATAAAATGTATATTCATATGTACGTTTCACTCCGCGACCGAAACATTTTTGTCATCACCATGCGTTGTAGAGTATTTACAGTTTACTCCATCACCGAAGCATCTCCTAAAGATGCTCCGGTCTGTGAGTGTATTTCGTGGTGTCTAATGGTTTCAACTCTTTCTGTTTGGGCTTCTGCATATAAGAGATTGCGGAAGGTAGGTATAGTATTGCTGCATGCATAAAACCTGATAAGTATGTGTTGGTTTTGATAATTATAGCAAAATTTAATACATTTATACATACATAAATTAAATACAATGATTTCATGGAATTCCGCCGTTTCAATTAAACATCTTATATACATAATTAATCTATGTACCTATTACCGGAAGTACCAAACTTCCCTTAAGGTCTACTTAAATCACGGACCCCTTAAACATGGGTACAATTACCGGTGTATCATACTAAGTACTGGTATTGTCTGAAGGGTCGTCTGTCTCGAATCAAGTGTCATGTTTTTTATCGCTTATTCGTTTCGTCTCTTCGCATGCAGTCTCTATTTACGCTGTATAAGAAAAAAACTATTGAGAGGGTTTTTTGGGGTTTGTAATATATTCTCTTTTAACGTTTCGTACGAAAAAGCTCATTTTGCAGGTTCATTATGGAGGAGTAATGTTATGCATGTTAGTTAATTAGTACTTTAAAATTTCATAAATTAATTAGGTACGTTTTATTATGTGCCAGTTTTGTTAAAACGCTTAAAAATACAATTTTATAATTAATAGAAAAGAAATCTTAATTAAAACAAATGTGCTTTATTAATAAAAAGAAATAAAAAGGTACTTTTTTGGTACCTATTGTTAAGATACTTGTGAGATCTAAAAATATTCTAGCTTATTTTTAAATTATATTATTTAAGTTCACATTTAATCAAAAATACTACACCTGAAATGAACTCAGAATATATATTAATTTTCTTAGTAATTATGAGCATCTGAATTAACTTATCACAGTGTCTGAGTGCAAAGTTCAGTATGTTAATTGCTAAAAGTAGGCAACTGCTTATTAATGGGCGCCATTTTATGTTAAATAAGACGCAATTATGCACTGTAAAATGTTAAGTCTTTTATAGTAGAAAATTACTCGGTCTTGGTAGCGACAAAGAAATTAATATGTACAGTAAAATCTGCCATTTCAATAATAAACCGTTTAGAAATATGACGGGAAATTCTATTAAGTTTTTCTTAACAGTATTCGTAATAATGTATAACAAATTTGAAATACATTTTAAATTTTTAAATTACTATTGATTTTCGCTAATACTGGAATTTATAATTAATTCAAATATATAGGTTGAAATATTAAATATCTAAATACTATTTTTTATTAAATCCAAAACGTACGAGTATATGCGTCAAGGCGGCCATGTTGATTTCGAAAAGCATTGTTTCATCAGCGTTCCCGCCCTTTTCTAAAATATGGCGGCACTATGCGTAGATTAACAAGACCCTTACTTTGTGTTGCGTACAGATTGAAAACTACAAACCAAAAAAAAAAAAAAAACAAAAATTGAGGTAACTATTTTTTTAAACAGTGACCAATAAATAAATCAATTCTGAATCAGTACATTGTAACGTTTTAATAACAAACGTTAAAGGTTCAAAACTTTGGAAAATAATGAAACCCAGAAAGGGTTTCGTTATTTTCCATCATTTAGCGAATTACATTATTTTATTTAGACTGCAAACGTTTTTGGCACTCAACCCAAAAAAAGTAATAAATTTAATGACGGCGGAAGCGAATGGACTGTACGAAAAAAAACGAATCCCCGTAGTCGGATTTCAGTTGTTAAAGTACTTGTTAAACATGTAATTATTCTTATAGCTGCAATAGTGAAAGCTAGTTGGGTAATGTTCTCCCAACGGTAGTTCTAAAGTGTACTAGAGGAAGGCAAGTGTACTCTTAGCCAGTTACGCCTAAAGAGTTAGGGTGCGCATTCAACCAATGACGTCATTTTCATGCATTCGAGTTAGAAGGAAAAGGACTCTTCATCGTCATTCAACTGTTAAATTATTCTAGTTTTATTTTTAATATGTCTGGATTTTTTGGGGTGGATATTGATTTGTTATTGAAAATGTATGAGGCTATTTATAGTTTGAAAAAATAAATGTGACAGAATTCATATGATTTTGGTGATAAATGTTTTCAGTTCGTGCACATTGGGCATGGAAAATATAGTACAGAAACAATATGTTGACAATATTTTATCGAAATTGAAAGATGAAGCAACGGATTAAATACGAACAAAAAATCTTCAATTTTACGATTTTGTAAATATTTACAAAAATAATAATTAAATTATTTTACGAGAAACCTGAATCTTTTGAAAGTGAAATCACCCTTAACGATATCTTTTCTAAACGGTACAATTCGAGTAAATCGTGAAAAAGTGAAGCCCGTTTAGATTCAAGGCATGTACGGAATTGATCATAGATTATGGATTGTGCTTTTGGTCCGTCCGACCCTCACGTAGATGCAAAAATAAATTGCGGACTCGAGGAGCTACGGTCTGCATCTTGAAGGCGTAGCGGTTTGGGGTTAACATCCTATATTTATAATTAAGATCTAAATTTCAAACATTAAACTTTTTGTGTTTTTTTTAATTGAAGTGCCTGTTTATTATATTAAAATAACAAATTGGAGATCAGTCAAATTGGACCAAATGTAAAAGTGCCGGCCAACAAAAATAAATTGCATATTATTATTGTAAACAGTGTTACGATCATTTTTTGTTATGACGTCAACACTGTACGACCAGTGGCCAGGCAGTTATTCAGGTTTGAAAATGTCATAGTTTTTGGTATAAAAGACCACAAAACGGATTCACCCACTACGTAATAATGTAATTTTTCCTTGTCAGCATGATAATCTAACGTGGGAGAGCCATGCATTTGCACGAATGGGCCGGCTCGACCGGAGTGATACCACGGCCTCCCAGAAAACCGGCGTAAAATGACGCTTGCGTCGTCTTTCGCCGTGTGAGTGAGGTTACCGGAGGCATAAACTCCCCACCCCTTCCCCATCCATTCCCCCTAAGGTCGGCAACGCGTTTTGTGGCTTCTTGTTGCTGCAAATGTCCATGGGCGGCAGCATTCACTTTCCATCACGTGATCTGAGTGCTCGTTTGCCCCCTATACCAAAAAAAAGAGCAAAATATACCAAAAGGTTCTTGGTTGGTTCTCACATTCATCGACTACAAACTAACTTGACTGATCTCCTTTTGATTGAAAAAAATTGTACCAGACAGGTGGGTCTTGGGCATAGCGTTATCCTTTCTATAGCTATCTATAGTTAGGACCCAAAAGGTGGGTTGTGGGCACACGGATGAATTCCAAAAATACCCAACAGGTGGGTCGTGGGCACTGAATGTGTTAAAGGCAAAAATCATCAAAACAGATATTTAATATTTTAAAATGTTATGTAGATGGTCTACCTACTGTTATGTGAACAATTATACAAGACTCATTTAAACAAGATTCAACCAACAAATATCTTTATAAATTGTAGCTTATATGCTATAATGTTTGATCAGGTTGTTATACATATTTGTATTCACATTTTATTTATTTTGAGTTCTACAAATGGGTAAAATCACGCTTTAATTGCTAAATCCTTAATACTACATTGGTCTATTAAAATTATATCACTATAGTAATAGTAAGTAAATTTTCTTTTAGGAATTGTGCCCTGGTACATATCGCACATCTAAAACTTCTAAAAGAATAGTTACCTAAAGTCAAAAATGTGTTTACAGAAAATGTATTTTAAAACTTTACACTTTATAGAAATTTCCGAAGTGATTTTAGAGACTTAGGTATCGCACCTTCGGATCAAGAGGGTCAACTCAAAAATCATCTAATTTCTAAAATCGATGTAGGCGCCATAGTTTTAAGACACATTTTCCAGTATTAATTTTTTTAGTTAACTACCTTTTATTCTGAAGTTGTGATATAATTATATATAAACCATATTTTTGTAAGCTTTTATAGAAATGTAATCAGCAGTTTTTATGTGAAAGTGGAACAAACATTAACATTACTGCAAGAAAAACTTACCTGCAATGATTTTATAAAATTCATCAGCAAAATCTGCTCCAAGTTTTCCGAGAGTTGGGTAATCAAAGTGACAGTAAATGTCATTGTAATACACCGTTTCAATCGCCATATTTAACCAAATCTAAAAAAAATGAAAACAAAATATTTTAAACCACTTCATTTCTGGATATATCTACTGTTTCTGTACAGTTTTAGTTTAGTTTTTGTTTTCATAAAATTATTGAGCTGGAAAAAGCCAGTACTTATTAAGAATTATATTACAAAGACTGTTGTGAATTAATTTTCTTTAACTAAACTATTATTTTTACAAGTATAAATTTTGTAAAACTATAACTCTAAAGTCTAAATGGATCCACACCATCTCTTTTTCACATATTTGTTAAACAATTAGACAATAATATGTTATATTATAGGTACACATTTCTAATGTGCTTATTATGAGCGTTCCGACCTTTACTTTCATGCTAAAAGAAACATCCTGATTATCTGAATTTAAATTTTCTATTTATTACTAATTCTTGTCCATGAATCCACACATATAGTTTAAAACTAAATCAAGAACTGCAATCCATACTTACACTCATAGTTTGCACATGTTCTTCAGGGTAATCGAGATGCACAAAATGAGCAAACAATCTCATTATTTGCTTGAGTATTTCAGTAATTTTGTTAATCCTCTGCTGATTTTTGGTTTCTTCTTGCCAAAATAATTCAATTATCAGGGCTTTTTTTCTCGATTCTGATCTAAAATCATAAATTATATCTGTTACATGTATATAAGCTAACTTTTTCTGCAGTGAGAGAATTATTGTCACTTAGGAAATGTTCATTTTCCCCCTCAAAAAGGAATACATTATTCCTATTATTTAGTGTGGCCTTCTAACTTTACCTTTACAAAATTTTATGGCAATTGGTTCAGTAGGTGTGGCGTAAAAAATGGAATAAAAGAAATCTTACTTTGTATTTATAATTTATATTAATATGGGCAAAAATTTTTAATAATATTTTTAAAATAACCATATTGTTGTTTAAGTTCTAACACCGTGTAAGTCAGAAATATCAACTTTTCAGGAGAGCGCAAAAACCGCGCGCGTTAGTTTGAAGCCAGTATGAAACTAGTATGATAGAACACTCAATATATCAGTTTTGTATTCAACGTTTTTTGTTTTTGATTTATTAACCGATGGGCTTTTTTGTTCTTTAGCATATGGTATTAAAATCTCAAAACAGCTATAAAATGACTTATGCAGTGTTAGAACTTAAACGATGATATGATTAATACACATATTGTAAATGATTAATAACAATTTTAATAATTAAAGAAACTGTTTTAATTCTTTTTCATTTAATTATAACAATCTTAATTTGATCATTATAATGAAAAGAAAAATAATTGAAATTTTTTTCTTAATTAAAATTAAAGATAAACATTGAATTATTTTATGGAATATTGGAATTACCTGGATTTTATGATAAATAGGTTAAATTGTAGCAATTCCATAGTGCTGCGTAGAACGGCCATTAACCTCTCTATCCTATCGGTTCTTTCTAACACCTCATATATTTCCAACTGTTCTTTTTGATAATGAAGTCTTCTTGTACCATCTTTAAATTCGTCTGGGATAATATCATCTATGTCTATTAATGGACCATCTTGGCTTTCTAAACTTATTTCATATTCTAATCTATTCAAACAATATTGTACAATTCCCTTATCCCATTCATAAAGCTCCCTTTGAGAATGTTCGCGTTTTATCGTTTCAGTTGTTTTACCAAATAAAAATGTTCTATAAACATTCATAATGTTTTCATGCTCAAAACATGGCGGATGCATGCGGAAATGCAATGCTAGTGTTTGTTCACATTTCCGTATGAGATGAGCCACTGTATACTCAGAAGATATGTCTTCATGTGCATTCTGGAAAAATATAACAAAGAATTAAACATTTTAATATAAACATTAAAAATTATAATTAACTGAGCTAATTGAAAAGCTAATGTATTTCTTTAAAGTATGGAAAATGATAATTATAACTGTGGTGCTGTTGTTTATATTACTATTTGCTTTTAATTTTTTGGAGATGTATTATCATTTACCAATTACAAAATATATTCTTTTGGGGGTCAAAACTCATCCCACTACATCTGTTTTGGTCACATTTACAATGGTAATAGACGATTTAAAAAAATGGATAACACTTACCAGCATAATCCCCACTATTTCTTTCAGTGCATTTGCAGTTAAATATTGCTTTGGTGTTATAGATAAAAAACTGATTTCCACTGCCTCACTCCACATATTATCCGATATTTCAATTTGTATGGAATTTATGACCGTTGGTGGAATTTGTAGTATCTTGTCGTTAATTGTTTGTAGTTTCTAAAAATGTAAAAATTTATATTATTTAATTTTAATTCATATTATGTCAATTGTAATTGTAGAAATTCAATTAAATGTATAAAATTATAATGACCTTTTTAGAAACATGTTTGCAATTATTCTGATTTGAACATTTTGGTAAAAATAACACTTGTAAACGATCCTTGTAATTTAGATAAGCATTTTGAGAGACGTGCTCACATGCTTTAAAAAAGTTTCGTTTATTGTTTATTTCTGCATCATTTGGTTTGTGCTCATCCGTTCTTCTTTTCTTAGGTGAAGAACATTCAGGTTGATCAAGTTTTTCTTCAATAGAATTCATATTAAAAATTCACTCATAGCCACGATTGAGTGTAACAACAATAGATTGTACTTTTTATCTGAAGCTAGAGTAAACTCTATCTCTAACCTCTGTCAGCAGAAAAAACAACTTGAGAAAAAGTTAATTATAAGTTACGATCAACAATATGTTAGTCTCATTTTATCTTAATATCCAACAATTAAAATCGTAAACAAAATTTTAAAATATCTTGTCAATGTCAATCGATTGCCGCCACATCGAAAATTGTCAACTTGACAGTGTCAAGTGCCAACTGCTGAAAAGTAAACTGCCAAGTCGCAGGGCTGCCAACTTTTGATATGTCTTTTGACTTTGAAAACAATAGATATCTAATATCTAATGTCAAGAGTAGATAGATAGAGAGATATCTATCTAGATCGAGCAAAGCCGGCAACTTGGCAGTTGCTGTTTTACCTTGCGATTTTATCATATCCGTTTTTATCAATGACATTTCATACACATGTGTATGGAATGTCATTGGTTTTTATAACAAAAAAATTAGCCAAGTGCGTGGTGACCCACGCGTATGAAGGGTTCCGTAGTTTCCTTCATAATATACGGATATTTATTAATTTAATCTTTAAATTTATTTATATTTTAACA
>DVVJ01000365.1:0-15658 GCA_018234505.1 Junonia neildi neildi
GTTATACCACGTTTTATAGTGACTGACGTTTCATGTCAAGTCACACGGGAATGCCGTCAAACGGGATAAAAAGTATCTTATGTCCTTCTCCTGGCTATAAACTACCTCCCTTTTCAGCTAAATCGGTTCTGCCGTTATTGAGTTATAAGTTGATGTAACTAACACGACTTTCTTTTATATATATAGATAAAACACAAGGTACACACAATTGTAATGTTAATAACAATATTGTCTTTATTTAGATCGTGTCAGGCGCGTCCAGCGAGTTGCCGTCCCCAGCCGCGTCTCCAGCCGCCGATTCGCCGCTGCATACCACGCATCCTACCACGCATTACCAACGGTGAGACATACCCACCCATACGTCACATTAATGTATATCTTAATGTTCAGATAATTTAATAAAAATATTTCACACTTAATGCGGGAAGCATCGAAATCATATGGTCATATCATAGAGTAAATAAACATCTTACACGTTAGACATTATATTAAAGTCATAATTATGATCTTATATAGAAATAGAGCACAAACAAATACAGAGAGAACTAAAAATATTCATACGGTCTGTTTGCCATGCGCAGGAATTGAATCCGAAAGTTCGAAGCGATTCAGTCTGTATTAAAACATATTAAAAACACAGATTTTATTACAATGTATAAACCGAATCATATAAAATACGACTAACATGTATTTATTATATTTCAGGCCGTCATCCCTGCACGGGTTGAAGCACAAGCTAGGGGGCGAAGTACGACGGGCCTCGCTGCAGCACATGCCGCTGTCGCCCCTCGCGCGCACCCCCTCGCCCTCCCCGCAACCCGCGCCCGCCTCGCCCACCAGGTGACTACCCCCACCCCTCAAACATACGTGCATACCACTTCTCCCTTTTCCCACACCTATACGGATCACACGACGACAAACACCAATATGGCCAATACAAGATGTCTGTCATCAGGTTTCGAAATACTATTATAAAAACAATTCTACTATATAACATCCTCCCCCCTACTAAACCCATATATTTTGGCGAAATTATTATATAGAAGATTTTAACAGGCAACACTCTACCACCACATTTATGCCATACTATGGGGGTAATAATTGTAAACAAATTTTCTCATGTAACCCCCCTCCAAAAACATATAAGACATCTTACTTAACTTTTCAAAAATAAATTCTAGTATATTCATTGCACCATATCATATCATTACACATTTATTCAGTTTTCATACAATACATTCCATACATCATGCTTATCAATTTGGAGTGAGTTTTAATATACTTATAATTTCTTCGAATTCTAATACACATACTTATACGAAAACTCTACCAATTTCTTCATATAACGACACTATATTTATACCAATTCAGTGAACTTTTCAGCTTTTAACAGATGGTATTCACATGATCAATTTCATTTGTGCAATTTATTTTGCATTAAAAATGTCAACTAATTGTTTGTCTACAAAGTCTTCATATCGTTGCGCGTGCAATACCGCGTAACTAGTTTTTTTTTAGAAGTTCAAATTTAGAATTAACTACTATTGTATTTGGGTTTAAATTTCAACTTGTGTCAAAATGTAGTTGCGCGGTAATTCACGCGCAGCGACGATATGTGTTTGTCATTATTTGTCTTAATTTCATTTCACACCACCAAGTGCGCACATCTGTCTGTACCATCGTATCTTTTGTCATACATTTACTAACAATGTTTTTCCAATAATTGTGCCGTCTCTCATTATTCAGTTTTATGGGGTAAAAGGTTTATGTGACATTTATAATGTTATAAAAAATTAATTTAAAACATTTTTTTATCGTCAATTTAGAAATCAAATCTTTTGATTCAATGTAGTATTGCGGGCGCTTAAAATATTAGGGGCTCGTTTGAATACGCATGTAAACGTGAATGTACCATAATTTTGATTATGCGATCGTGCGTGACTTAATAACGTACGACGAATAGAGTAACATTAGTAATAGTAGCGGTAGGCGGTCGGTGACATACTGTGCCATACCTATGTATAGCAACCTGCGATAAAAGAATAGTGATAGGCATCTAGTGACGTATGCGGTGTGGATGACACATACAGTAGTAGGAGTGGCACCACGCGGTTCCTGAGCGAATTTTAGCCTAATTATTTTGATACTGCGCTGTCTATGCGTGTTTGTAATGGTATCATGTGGTAGTAAAAAAGAGACGCGATAGTAATTGAGTGGTAGCATACAGGGGTACAAGTTGTGGTACTTGGCAATCGTTAGCATATGATGGTCCAGTATACCACAGGCACCACAGGTACAGGTAGCCTACGGAGTGGTACCACACCAAGTTATAACACGCGTTGGTAGGCGAGTAGTAGCATACGACGATGGTATTTCGCATTGCTAGTGCTATGCGGTTGTAGAAGGTTGTTAGCATATGGTGCTACCATACGGTAGTAGGCGATTGTTAGCATACGATGGTACAGCGCAGGTACCACTATAGCATACCAACAACACTATGTACTAGTCGCGGCTGCGAGGCGCGCAGCCCGTCCCCGCTGGCGGCGCGCGAGTGCCGGCGCGCGTGGCCGCGGCGGGACCCCGCGTCGCCGCTGCTGAGACGTGCGCTCTCGCCCGACAGGTGATGCTGACTGAGTTGATTGTTGCTATTTGTTGTTATTTTTTTAATTTTGTTTTTTTGATCTGGATGTAGGGTATTTAAGTTTGGTTTTATAGGTGCTTTATTTTATATTACATATTTCTGTTGTTAGTTTTAACGGTAGATTCGCTTATAATCGATAAATTGATTGATTGTATTTTTGTAGTTTTTTTTAAAGTAGGTTAGGTAAATGTTGTTGTAGATTTATTTTTACCTCTTAATTATAGTTTTAAATCATACCATTTAATCATTATGCTTTATTTGTTTTGCATGTTCATTCAGTTATTCATTTTCATGTTTTATGTTGCTTTCATTCTACTTCGATTCTTTTGTAACACCATTTTATTAAGATATTTTATATGATTAAATTTATGGTATTAAGTTTTATTTTTTTATTTTTATTATTATTAATCAGGAATTAGTAAAATTATCTACTATCCGTAAAGAATAAAAAAGCTTAAAGATAATTAGTTATATCTAGATAGGTACTAGGTAACCAGTATACTGAAATTTTCAAATATAAAATTTTTATTAATTAATATTAAAAACTGCCAATAGACACTCAGCAATAATCTTCTTTGTATATCACAAAGTACATAACCAATCTACCCAATATCCAGACTACACCCTCGTTCCGCCGAGGCCAAATGCTCCATCTCGCCCCTATGCTGCGCGGCGGGGGGCACGGCCGCCCCCGTGCGCAGAGGCGGGGGGTGGCGCGCCCCCGCTCCCGCGCCCCCGACCCCGCCCCCGCCGGATAAACCTGATGAGCCGGCGTTGCCTCGTATTGCGGAGGAGAAGGACTCACCTACACACCATGCAGCTAGGATACCGGCCAGGTATGTGGATTTGTTGCTGGTAGAATTCCTGAAACTTTTAAGAGAATGGAACCCTAATGAAGTTCGTTTTTATTTTACGGAACTACACAGAAATAACCATAGTTATGCAGCCGTTAACGTAAGACAGTTAGGGTCTGCTTTATTCAAGCCTAGGTGTTGACAGGTTATTGATTTTTATGCATAGCAATTGCCGTCCGACCTCCGCGAGGGCAAGCCAGTAACCATTTAGACTAAAATTTATCTACTATAAGTAACGAACGTTTTCAAGTGATTGTGTTAACAACCGGGACCGACGGCTTTACGTGCTCTCCGAGGCACTGGGAGACCTACAAGGACCCGATCTATGAACAAATGTTTGTACAAATACAAACATCCGTCCCGAGCGGGAATCGGACCCGCGACCGCCGGCGTTAATAGCGCATTCAGCACCACTACACTAGAGCTGTCGTTGAATAAAGCTATATCTGACTTCTATGAATATGTTCAATATCGCCCAGGACTCCAGCCAAACAAAGCACGCCGAGTATCTTCACATCGTCCCCCAAGGCGAGTCTCGACAAGACCGCCTTCGAGACCAACACGTCCTTCGCATCTTTGTCACTTTCCGATGAATCGTATATTGATAGCAGTATGGACGTGTCCAATATCGATACGTCGAGGGATATTAATATGGGTAAGTTACTTTATTTTAGGATAATTGTAGTATTTATTTAGTTATTTGAAGGTAAAAAGTGCACTTTGTTACTTGTGAAAGTATTTCCGATAATTTTATTTTAATATTGTTCAATAACAGCAATAAAGTAATCATATTTATATAGTTAGAAAAATTATACGCAATATCTTCGTTATTACAAAAAATATAATATGTTCCAAATCACAGATGACAGTCGCTCAAGTACAGAAGTGACAATCCCAACATCAGATCTCAGTAAAAAGCTCACAACCACACAAGAATCGACACCAAGCGTCGTAGAAGTACAACCGAAGTCTAGAAAGAAGTCCGACTCGAGCCTTAAGGACGAAGACTTCAAAACCAAGGAGAAATCTAAGAAACAAGAGAAAGAGTTGAAAAAACAAGACTCCATGAAAAAGATAGAGAAGGCCGAATTGAAAATAGAAGAGAGACATCAAGAAGTCCCAAAAGTGGAAGAGAAATCAAAGCAGGATAAGACGATGGAGCGAAGCGGGTCAGTGAGAAAACAGGAGAAGCAGGAGAAGAAACAAGAAAAGCAGGAGAAGCAAGAGAAGGAGGCGAAGGAGAAGAAGCAGGAGAAGCAAGAGAAACAGGAGAAGAAGCAAGAGAAGATGGAGGCGAAGAGGTCGGAGTCGATGAAGAAGAGTGAAGGATTGAAGAAACAAGAGTCATTAGAAGCTAATAAGGTGAGTTTTTAAAGATTTCGAAGATTTAAAGAAAGAGAAGTTTGATTTGTAACATTCTTGTCTTTTGTTTGATATATCGTGGTAGTTCTCAGAGCGTTTTACTTTTAATAAAAACAAGTGAATCTTTATGGAATTTAAGTTTTTAAATAAATGACTTTGTGTTATGGTAAGTCTATGAATATCCCAAAGCTTCTATGAAGTAAGTTCTTAAGTAATGTTACATCGTTGTCCTCATGATTTCCACGATATATCTATCTTGGTTTTTTTGAGTACGTTTTAATCAACACCACCAAATTTAGATTTCTACTTTTAATGTTATTTCAAGCAGTTCGTATAAAGCAACTGAGGATGTTTCAAAGTTAGAAAAAGGCTTTTTCTATAAAGGAGACTTCTTTCAAATAATTGACACATACATTAACGATTCAATAGCGCTCCAGCAGCCTAATTGAATAAAGTATATTTTTCTACTTATTTCTTGTAATATCGTATGTGTCCACAGTCCCCGGAGGCAGAAAGTGAATCGCGTCGCGGCAGCAGCATGGTGAGCAAGCTGCTCGGCGTCATGAGCCGCAAGCGGGACGACGACGACCACCGCGCCAAGCGGGACAAGCACTACAAGAAGAAGGTACACCACACACACACTACACACACAACACTGACACACAGCAGCATGATGAGCAAGCTGCTGGGCGTCATGACGACGACTTCTGATGTAAAGTGATCATCACTGGTGAGGAAGTAGGAAGTGGAAAAGAGATAGCAGGAATTATGTTGCTAAATCTTGTCCTGTTTGCCTTTGTTACCTTTCCCATGAAGTTTCCAATACTTTAGTTCAATACTCAAATACAATATAATTTTGTTACAAAATAGACGATTAGTTGTTGTTGATACATAAAAATATGACAATGCCGGTGTACATTTTTTTTACAAATACTTTTTGTTTTCAGAACACACCCACCGGTCCACCGCCTCAGCCGCCGATACCAAAACTAACCGAACTACCCGCCGAAAAACCCGACAAACAGGAGGTAGTCGAAGATAAAAAGGCAAAAAAGGGCCGAGGGAGGGCCTCGAGCTCTTCCTCTGGTGAAAAGTAAGACATTTCTCACATTTTATTAGTGACGCTTAGTGCTTATGTGATTGGTCGACACCGATGTGGGCGTGTCCGCCAGAAAGGGACGGCTATACACTCTCCGTACGAGAGGAAACGAATAAGATATATTTTCGTCACTTTGTCGTTTATCCTTTTTGAGGTAGTGTATATGTACCCTTAGCAGTAGTTTTGAAAACGTTTATATTTTTAAAATGTGTACTTTAAATCGGTGTAATAGAGTACAATTCTGAACGGCACAAACGGCTATGTTTCATACTAGAACTGATTAACGCTTTTGATTAATGAGGGTAGATTTAAAAAATACTATTTTTCCATTACTTCATACGTTATTATAAAATGGTCCGCTGGGAGGACGGATTTTCTTGTATCTCTGGTAAAATTGTGAAAATATTGAAAACATTTTTTATTAGCGTGTCAGCATGTTGTATTGTATTGAAACAGTAAAAGATTTTGTTTTACGTCATTATAATGTAGAAGAAAATTATTTTAAACGAATTGTGATTGCGTATATTATTAATTAAATTCATACTTATTGCCAAAAACATAGAAATACACTCATAAATCTCTTATTTATAATAATATAGGCAATTTCGATTCGTTCAAAACAGTTGTATTCTATCAGTTTTAAATATCGACAAGAAGCATGACAACTGCTTTGAATACTTGATTAATTTCTGATTTTGCGGTTCTGTATGCGGTTATTAATTAAAAACTCAAACGTTTCTTAATTTTAAGTTGTCATTAAACCTGTCGCCATCGATCTTTATTTTTTAAAGAGTGACTACATAAGGGAACTTAAAGTTAAGTATCTTTTGAGTTTTTGGTCATTTCAAATAAATTCAGTAGTGTTTTATGACACAAGTCATGTGATGGTCGAAAGCTGGCTTTTAAGACTTAAGGATCGTACACATTGGCGGGACTAAGACCATAAAGTGATAATGTTGCGCAAAAAAAAAAAATTATAAAGCTATGGGTACACAAGTGTGGTCAAGATATAAGAATCGAATTAAATTAATTGAGAAGGTGTCTAAGTAATTTTGGCTTAGTTGCGCAAGTGTGTCCGCTCTTTTGAAGATTGTAGTAAGTTAGATCAACGTGTTTCGTTTAATCACATATCGCTCTTAAAATTTACTGATTACAACTAGATTATATAAAGGGTAAAGAAGATCACAAAGTTTCTTTGAAGTCTTTGGGTAAGTAAATTGATTTACTATTAATCTTTTATACTATCTATTAATGATAAAAGTTATAGTGTGAGGTACATAGGGTCTAGACAAACTTATGTAGCTATGGATAAATACTTTCATATATATAAAGCTGCAATAATATGATAATCAAATACAGTCATATAGTTCTGTCTAGATCTAATAGTCGATACAAGCAAGCAAAAAAGATGTTAACATTTTTTCAAGTATTTTTTATTTTATACACCCTTTGTATAGCCTGTTGAAGTTGATTAATTATTATACTATAGATATGTGAATGATGGCATCAATAAGTATAGCATTGTAAAGTTAAAGAGACACTTAAAACTTTGACGTGTATGTCTTAACGTATCGGTGTTGTGTACATTGTAAAAATAATAAAAAATTGTAAGCTTTTAGACTGTGTACAATAAGCTTTAGTCCGAAAAATTTTCTTCGGTCAATGACAGGGCCTTTTGACATGATTTTTGTAATTATATGTTAAACCTTAAAAATAATTTGTTAATATATTTTGTATAATTATTAGGCTTAATGATTTGTAATGAAAAATTTCGGCCCTGTCATCAGTATTAATTGAGGCGATTTTTAGTTGTTAATTGTTAGTTTGGAACAGACGAAATAATTGATAAAATGTTCGTTAATCTCATAGCTTAGTGTTTAGTTATCTTAAGAACTGTAACGGGCCATGGAGAAATAATAGTGTGTCTATGGAAATTTTGTTTATCTGTGCAATAATTTGGGCATTCAGAGATGGAGGCTTATGTTTTGTGTAACATGTCTTTGTTTAAAAAGCTTTGGTTTTCTAGAATGGTGACGTCATATAACAAAATGTGGTTTACGTAAACCTAAACGTCTTTATGGTAATAAGAAATGTCATATTATATCCATAGACATTGTAGGTATCAAGAAACGTCATTTCCTTAGAAAAGCTTTCAGAGACGCGTTTAACACAAATTCTTTAAATCGTTTCTCTGAGTCTCTTAAGTCGTGATCGTTCTAGGAAACTTGAGTTTTTGCAAGATATCTATCAAGTGTTGATCCAGAGTACATGTAAAGTCGCAGGCTCAGCCAATTTCATTAATGATTTACAGTGACAACCTTAAAAACTGTTTTCATTAACTGCTTTGTAAGTTTCGTTTCAGGACATTACATTTGGTCCATTGTTAAGTGTTTATTGAAGAAAGGGTTATAGATTATATTATTTTTCTTGAACGTTTTCGATTTAGACGTTAGATGATTATTGTGATAATATTTTTACTATTACTTAATGTTTTCCCTCGTTTTCTTACCCTGCTTTATCTGTTTTTGAGCTTTTTCTTTTTATTTTTTTTTATCTGTACAGTTGACGTTTTCGTACGTTTCTCTAAAAATTAAAAATAATAACAAGAAAAACTGAGTAAATGTTGATTCAGCTAGTATTTTTAAAACTATTACTAATTTTCAACTGCCGTATAAAAATCGTAGTTAAAACAAGTTTTACAGTATATGACATTTAGTAATTTAACTGTTTGTAAAAGAGAACAAAGTACATAATCTGTAATGCGTGAATGCAATAGCAACGTTTTATACGAAAAACCATAATTACCTTCACAATAAGACGATCTCTCTAAAATTAAACTATGAATTTTTAAATATAAATATACCGTTTAAAATGCAAAGAATGAGAAATAGAAAGATTAGAATGCCAAAAATTTTCTTACAAAAAGGTACTTATTTTTTCCACTGTATACTCAATTTTTGTCTATGATGATGCTATGCTATGACGTATAATTTAAAAATTCATAGTTTAATTTGTCAGAAAAATTTAAAAATATTCGAAAGTTACGATCGAACGATTATTTTAACCGAAATTGCAAAATTTTCACATTCCGTTGAAAAATTAATACAGTGCCATATTGTTGATGAATCTTCTGCTCTTGCCAAGAGTGTAGAATTCGTTGTATTGATTACAATAATAATTTAAAAATAATAATATAAAATAATACATAAATAATACAAAAATAATTCAATTCATGACATTTGTTTTATCGAATCTTAACGTTTAAAACATCCATCTTTTTCATCTTTTTTTTCGCTTAATCTTAAATTTTCATTAGTATTAAAACTCAGAGGCTTGTCTTCCAGCACTTGCGTTGTATATAAATAATTATATTTTCATATAATTTAATGATATAATTTAATTTTAAAGTTTGCAATGTTTAAATCCGAATTATTTAGTACATACAAATGTTTTAAAATAATTCTGTATTAAAAATACCAAATTCGAAAACATCGTTAAAATATTGATGTGTAAATACAATTTGAGTCGTCTTTTATCCATAAAAAATATTTAAAAAATACACTTAAGTAACAAAGAATGCAAGCAAGGCAAAAATACTGGAAACATAATTATTTAAGTCTCAAATCCTATTAAAATTAATTCAATCATTTTACAGTATGTTTAAAACAAAACAAAATATTTAATTATGTAAATTCTTATAAATAACTTGATTTTCATACTTTGGAACATTCCACGAAAAAGTTATTCTCATTTATCGATATTTCTAATATTTTTTGTCAATATTAATCACATACATTAATAATACGTATAATTCTTACTTGTTAATTCTTTTAAGTATATAAGAAATAATAAGTAATATTATTTTTAATATTCGAAGTAAACCAGCTCCTAATACTGCAGATGATAAATTAAGCTTACGTTTTTGATGATATTGTAATAACAGAAATGGTAAAGCTAATGATTAGTTGTTAATGAAGTTGTAAATAAAACAACAAAATCATTTATTTGTTGGTAATTACTTTAGTTTTTTTTTTTATTATTATTTCGAGTAACATTTAATAGATCGATTATATTTTTGATTTCTTGTTTACAAGCAAACACATGAAGTACAGGAAGTTATAGATTTTTGATTATTTTTTTTATAGCAACGCTGAAGATGTACCATTTTTTGTTTCATTTTATTTTTTTTTTAAATACATTTTGAACGTTTCGTTAGTAATACTCATTGGTTGATTATTTATAGTTTGCTCGTAATAATTTCGTAAGGCTGTACAGGGTAAAGGTGTGTACACATTACCCTAATTTATTTATTAAAAATTACTTGTCGAAAGTTCTTGTTTATGATTGTAATATCGAGACCAAAATAAACAATGAATTAGTGTACGCCTGGGCATAAAATTGTTTTGGGACCATCGCTTTAAATTTTATATATCTGAATATGTTAACATTTATTATTGAAAAATAATTTTTATCCTTTAGCAATTTTAAGCATGTTCGGTGTATGAAGTGTGAGTGTCTTCATTAGGCTAAGTCCACTGTTGTACGATTAGGGCGCGTGTACATTGTAATGAGCTTATTGTAGTATTATTTCATTTTAAACTACTGTGTTGCCTGCCATAATATTTTAACGCTGATACAAAACGATGTAGCGTTTAAAATGTTGAATGTGATTTTTAAATAAGTGTCTAATAGTGAGCCAGGGAATGTTTTCTCTAAATAAATGTGTACGATTCGATTATAGATACGAAATAAAGTCATGAATAAACTGTTCAATTTGGTTTTTATTTCTACCCTATTCCTACCGACGACCATTAGTAAAATCTGAAATATCGGTCATCTTAGCTTTTATATTATTTTTTGATAAAATAAGAAAATAACACTTTTCTTTTAAATGTGAAAATTGATACATTCATGGTACGAGTAAGCTTGGACAAAAGTGTGGACATTACAAAATAATATATAGGAATTTTATTTGTAAGAGATTTTAAAGCTTTTTTATCATTAGTACAACTAGATAATATCGTTCATGCAGAGTTAACTATTTTTCTGAACTGTAATTATAAGCATTCCTACTTATATATTTCTGTCATTACTTGAGAATAATGAAATCGTCATACGAATAACTCTGATTCGATATTCATTTGCCTTATTTTACGTTAGTTTGTATTGTTTATAGGTATGAGATCTTGTTAGTGAAATATAGGTCATCTTGGCTTTTATTTATTGTGACTGAATTCATAAAATAAAACACAATAAACTTTTTTATATTTTATTTAGGTGTCGATTTCGATTTAACAAGTCGAGAACAAAATCACGCTATAAGTCCGTAGCAAAGCTAACTTATATCTGCTATGGGTTATGTCTAACGCTCGGGGTCACAGAATTATATGAACAGTAGTTTTGTGCGGAAAAACATATCAAGTAGGAATCAATGACATGAACAGTTTCGAGAAAAAAACATTAAAATTCCATTAACAATTGAATCTTAGAGCGAGTACATCGTCGTCTTAGTTTAAATTATACAATAAATTAAAAGCAAATATCATTAATTATACTTTAATAATTAGTTATAATTAATTAATAATGCAATTTTAAGAATAGACAAATTATTTTTAATTGTAACTTATTGCAATAAATACAGACATTGCTTAGAAATACCAATCATTGTTTCTCGTGTAGATACATAGTATAAACATCATACACAATAACAATCTGAAAAATAAGAGGAATGCATCAAATACACAGTATGTCCTTAGCCTTACATCATGCAGGACGCAGATTCAGGTATACTCAAATAAACGACAGACAACTATCATATCGAATTTATTAATACGCTACAACATTGAAATCACTCTAAATCAACACTAAAGATACCCTGTTCTACGGAACTCCATAGAAATTATTACATTTCAACTGAATTATACTCTCGATAAATTATTTGAATCACGTAACAGATAAAAAATATTTTTTTATTCGTTCAGAAGTAACGTTGAAAGAAAAATTAAAAATCCGATCGACCGAAGCATTTTTCCCTCACGCGTCTGATCAGCGTCTCGTCGGGGGTCAGTTTCCAGTCGAGGCTCCTCAGGTCGGACTCTTCGACGTCTTGCGACTGCGATTCGAATAAATCTCTCGAGTGATGTCTCGGTTTCTCCACCTTGCATCGTTTTTGTGGTTCCTCGCGCGTTTCGGGTTTAGGCACGTTATTGAAGCGCGTACGCGACGTCTTCCACGAGCACGGTTCGTTCGTTTGCTTCAATAGCACGTTCGGCGGCGAGAAGTAGGAAAAGAACGGACTCGACGGACGAGTCTCATGTTTTGGTTTTTCTTCGTTATTCAATAAATCGAGAAAAGAAAACGTGTAATCCGCGTCGATTACTTGCTCTCGGACGTATGACGTCACGTGACGTCGGTTTACGTTTAGCGGTTCGACGCCTACAATCCGACGATTTTCCAATTCTGCAATCTTCGTTTGAGTTTTTTTCACGTTCGTTATAAAATCGTAGTATCTCTCGATATCGTCGGCGCACTTATAACAGATTGTTGTCAAGTAGTCTGACTGCTCAATAGTGAGTTTCAAACAAGCCAATATTTTTTCTAACATATTTGTTTTCTGACAATAATTACTAAATAAAGAAATCTTAAAATCCGTTGTCGATAAACATAGGCGACAGCACTGACGGGATATTTCCATTTTCTATGCGTTTTATTATTAGTCAATAAATCGATGAATAAAACTTGACTTAGGATTCCCGCCAAAAATCTAGTTGTTTTTTTTTTCTATACAGATAAAGCTGAATATTTCAAAAAATATTTTCTTTTATTAAGTCTACACTTTTAACAAGTGATTTAAAAATAATTAGTTCATTAAGAAAACGTGTAAGATATGCAAAAAATACTACTTTGGACGGCTGACTACGTTTGCGTTTGCAAGTTAGTATACTTTGCTTTTTAATTTTTAGTGTAACCGTCTACATAAAAAAGAAGGTAAAATTAGTAAGCTAATAAAGTAAAATATTAATTATTCTGCTTATTGCTTTATATTGTTACAAACAGAAATCATTTTTATTTGCTGTGTTTATTTTTCGTACAAATGCTAAAATCAAAATTAATTTTTGTATATGGCAAATCCGTTTATTATTATATTCAAAGACTGGTATTGGAAGTTCTTGTGGTTATGTTTCGCTATGATGGACGGAGAGACAGACGGTATACGAAGCGAAAATTGATAGGGAGACGCCACAAAACACGTAAAACGCAATTACACATGGATGACAGAATAATGGCACGGCTACACGTGTTATCTTCTACGCTGACTTGCGCAATCTAGTTTGCACAATTGAACTGAAAGTTGGTATAGTTGGTATTTGCCCAAATTAACTTGACTGTAGCCAGTGCCATTAAAAATGTCGCAAAATAGAATTACCGGGAATACGATAACATTGAAATAAAGTGACGCTACGTCCTTACACGTAATGGGTTAAACATTAATCGATTTTAATCATTATTTAACTTTATAATTACCGTAACTTTTGAAAGGAACCGACACGAGATTGTAATCCTTAGTTTAATTACACTGTATTAGTAACCAATCGAATCACATCGTTACTCGTCGACCATCACTACTATCACAAGCCATCACACCTTAATAGACTGATCGTAATTCGTTAATAAATTATTATTAAATAAATATATCGTTTACATTCGTCGTTTGAAGCGAAGCTATTTTAAATACCGCGGCATCATCCTACGTTTTTTTTATTTCGTTTTTCACCGTAAATTGTGACAGCAGGTGAGAGATTCAATACTGATAGAATTGGAGCTTCTTAATAATCTTTTAATATTTTTAGGAACTTGTGACTGTCACAATTTACAAGCATTTTTATTTGAATTGACTAAACGTCGTCCTCCTTCTTGCCCCAAAATTTGTCGAATCTCGTGCGGGCTCTGTCGAGCACCTCCGCCGCGGTGAGGCCTCCCGTGTTGGGGGCCTCATTGACTACGGTCGTATCCACCACTCCGGGGGCCACTTGGGTCGCCTCAGTGGATTTCTTAATCACTTCCTTTTCCTTGATATCTTTGATAGTGTCCTGGACTGGGGTCTCTGGGGTCAGCTGGCTGCTGTTGAGGCCGTTAATTCCGTTCACTTTGTTCATGTCGAGGGCCCTGGTCTCGTCGATGGGGGTCAGGCTGATGGGCGTGGTGGGAGTCTTGTCGGTGCGCTTGCTCAGGCTTGTCGGTGATTCGCTCTTTTTAAGCGAACGTATTGGTGACATTTGCTGGTGGTGAATTGGAGCGATTTCTGGAAAAGGGGTCGTTAGGTTTATTCTAGCGGTTTCGTAATATTTTCAGCATGGAAGATTCAATTTTTCAGTGAAAACTGAAGCTTCCAATATACATTAAAAGCACATTTACTAACAATTATTCTGTTTGTTTATATATGTCATTTAAACACTAACATTGTGAAGCTAATAGATTTCCTCTACAGTGACGCTATATTTTATAAAGGTTGTTTATAAAAAATCTAATTAGAAAAACAGTTATCAAATTGTATTTGGCATCAACATTGTCTGGTGCGGTCATTCCTTAAGACTATTGAATACTTACATTTGATATTATACACATTCAATGTGGTTACCAATATATTAACATCAAAGTACAAAAACCCTACTTTCGAATAAAAAATTACAAAATATTGAATAAGAATACGTTAAATTTTTCTAATTCTTAATTCACTTTTACATGCTACCTATAGTAGATATCTCCACCAACGTTGCAACTGTTTTAGAATTAATTTGGCCAAAAATTTTAATGGAACAAGTTGGTGAAAACATCATAGATTCATAGAAAACCATTAACAAGTTTCATGCTTCCTATATAATTCAAGGAAGGAAGGGGGTTACAAAAACCACTATTAATAGAAAGTCTAGCTAAACCACAGGATTCCCTGGAGAAACCATGCAACATTAACCACATACAACCAATGGTATGAGCCGCGGAAGGATTCATGTATTTCGAAATCAAAAGTAAACCTAAAAGCCGTCGCCATAACTAGCTAGGAAATATACAAAAATTGCCACACTTTCCAATAAAATATTAAGTGTGGCAACTCTCGTCGATACAAAGGAATGGCAGCATGCAAAAGTGAACGAAATATGAGATGGAGAAACAAGGGAGAAAGTCGGGTGCCATACGGTGACAGTGTACGCAAACATCGAAACAGACACACACACAACAAGTGAATACATACGTGTTCGACGTCTCAGCGGAGTACGGTCAAAATAAATAAAAGCATCTCAATTATTGGAATAACACAATTTAATCATGAACTATTAATAGATATAATATAAAACAGATTATATATTTTCTTGTGTCGATAGTGTGTCGTGCTTATGTGGCAGTGACCTCTAGGGGGACTTTGAGTCTCGTCGTGTAGAGTCACTGTCGCATGGCTGTCTGTCACACTCATTAAAACGTGTATGGCCGATGGTCTAGGCGATGGTGTTCGTCGTACCTGCCGGCTTCGCGGCGGGCTCGTCGGCCACTGAGGCGCTCTTAAAGTCAGAGCTAGGGCGCTTAATGCTCTCATCTGAAATATGGTGAGTGACTGTATGGTAGATGGCGTGAAACCCGTGACACTACGCTGCGTTCCGCGTCCGCACGACAATATAAACTTGACAGGTGTCAATGTCGTTTAGATTG
>DVVJ01000366.1:0-15641 GCA_018234505.1 Junonia neildi neildi
CTTCCCCATTAATTCCCCATCCATTCCCCCTCCATACCCCCTAAAAGGCCGGCAACGCATTTTGTAGCTCCTTTGGTACTGCAAATGTCCATGGGCGACAGCATACACTAACCATCAGGTGATCTGTCAGCTCGTTTGCCGCCCCATACTATAAAAAAAAAAACAATTCAATTAACTATCATTATTATTCGTTTTTTTTAAACCCACATTTAACACAAAGTCAAGCAACACCTTTCCCCGTAAAAACTCTCTAACATAATGTATTCGAAGCAGTTCGTCCGCAACAACCACACACTGACTTCACACGTAGGTATCTTTTGATTCGTTTGTACGCATTCCGCTATTCGTACAAGAGATTGTACGAATAAGAAGATTTTTGTACGTATTCTATCGGCTCTCAGACGTTGTGCTGGAAAGGCTCTCATATCCGTCTGTGCAATACTGTTGTTAACCCTCATCATACTTGAATGCTAATCTATCGATATTTTTAGTAAATATGGGTATATACATAGGAATAATCTTATGTTACATTTTCTTAAATTTTGTCTTGCGAACTGTACATACCTACTCGTAGACAAACCTCTGAATGGGCAAAATGTGTCGTAAAATAAGAAATGTCGCTAAAACGTTGCGTTTAGGCGTCTATAATCAAATATTTGTTCTTGCTATGTTTAAGACATTAGTTCGCACGTTTCCTGTTATTATTAAATTTTTAATATTAAACAAAATAGGAAAAAAATCTAAATGACCTAAAAATATTGAACAAATCTGATGAATCGATCAGATAAAACAAAAAAATAATTCTTAATGTCTCTCGTGTTCAGTGTGAAGAGAAAAGTTTTTTATCACAAAATTAAGAAGTTGCTCCAACTAAATTACTTATATCTGTCTCGTTCTGACAAAAGCATAACCATAATTAGAGTATAGAGTGCAACACGTTTCTTATACAAATAAAAAAAATCAAATTTAGTTTCTCCAAATTATATCTATCTCATCCTAATAAAAACAAAATGGCTATATGAGTGAAGAGTACAACCGAGTAATATTTGCTTATGCTTCTATTTATAATTAGGATAAAGAGTTCATGCGACACGTTTCTTAAATAAATAAAAAATCAGCTTCTCAAAATATATCTATCTCATTCTAATAGCAAAATGTCTATATGAGTGAAGAGCACGAACGAGTAATAATAGTTTACGCTTCTATTCATCTTACGCTTTTATTAGTACCAACGCACACCACACGCGATGCGATGAGGCGCGTTAACCGAAATTGCCATCTTTTGTATTTGATTGAGACAATCGCTCTATAATCGTAACGCTTCGCGACGCACCGCGTGGCGTGTGCATTGGACCTTAAGTATTCCGAGAATTCGAAATTCAAAAAGTATATTTTAAAAAATAATAAGATTATTTTATTAGTTCTTTCTAAATTAATATAAACCAATGGAGATAAAACCTGATATCGATCTCTGACCAATTAGGAAACATTTTTTTTTTTAAATTTGCAAGAATGCTTATTTATTTTTAATTCCGTAATTTTTATTTGCATTTTTTTATTCTCTATTTCTTTGTGTTGTCAAAATTATTCCTGTCTCATTCTAGCAACAGCGGAATGGCTATAAGAGTGAAAAGAATCGCCAATTAGTATTTATTTGTAATAAATAAACCTGTTTCTTATATATATTTTGATTATTAATTTACGTCATTTTGAATACAATTTGTTTGTTATTGTTGATAAGGCCAATAACAACAAATTGGATTTGAACATGGAAAAGTAAACTAAGAAGCGCAAAATAAATATTTTGTTTACATATAAAATTATTATAAATACCTATTAAGATCAATTAACTTCAAAAAAAATTGTATTCGAGGCAATCTGCAATTTTTATATGTTGTAGTTTAATTATTACAGAACAAAAATAAATAAGCCAGAAGATTTAGTGGTGACTTTAAGATTGAGATGTTATAGTGTATATTTTGAAAACCGATCATCATCATACCTACATACAGCTTAGGATGTGACGTAGTATTACTTTCATTCACACCAGAAACACCCGAGGAAAAGTAACACGGTTTAATTCTATGTAAAATTCAGGCTTACGACAAAACCTTCTGAGGCAGGTAGTAAATTAATTAAAGTTTTAACTTTCGCCATTATATATTACCTGGAAAACCCTTTTATCTTACAAGACACCGTAACAAAATGATTAAACATAATGTTGAACATGGGACTAGTCGTATTGTTTTGGCAAAGCCTACCTGTAGCCTACGGCTCATACAGGCTGGCTGATGAACAAGAAGACAAAAAAAGTATAAACATATATACAAATTCAAGAAACACCTTCCCCAGTACAAACTGTCTAACATAATGTATTCAAAGCAGTTCGTCCGCAACAACCCCACACTGACTTCACACGTAGGTATCTTTTGATTCGTTTGTACGCATTCCGCTATTCGTACAAGAGATTGAATGACTTAAGTACGTATTCTATCGGCTCTCAGACGTTGTGCTGGAAAGGCTCTCACATTCGTCTGTGCAATACTGTTGTAACCCTCATCATACTGTAATGCTAATCTATCTATATTGTAGTAGACATGGGTATTGGATTGGCACAATCTTACGTTATAATTTCTTCACCTTTAGTTTGCGAACTATACATAGTAAAAACCTCTGAATGCTACATCTATAAGTACCTACTGTTGTCACTACATTTTAAATATTAATTCCCGCGTCTCCTATAATTATTGAATTTTTGATATTAAATAAAACAGGGAATAAATCTAATTTACCTTAGGAAATTTTATACAAATCTGCTCAATCCATCTGAGAAATAAAATAATAAAAATATCTAATAATTCTTATCGTCCCTTGAGTTCGATTTGAAGCAAAAAGATTATTATCAAAAAATTAAAAACATGCCGTAACAAAATTACCTATATCTGTCTCATTCCGACAAGAGCATAATCAAAATTAGGGTAAAGAGTGCGTACAACGCGTTTCTTAAATAAATTAAAAAAAAAAACAGTTTCTTTAAAATATATCTATCTCATTCTAATAATTGCAAAATGTTTATGTGAGTGAAGAGTATGACCGAAAAATATTTGTCTACGCTTCTATTAATTAATTAGGACCAAAGTACACCACACGCGATGCGATGAGGCGCGATATCGGATATTGCCAACTTTTGTATGGAACTTGATATAATCGCGCTATAACCGTAACGCTTTGCGACGCGCCGCGTTCAGTGTGCATTAGCCCTTATATATTCCCAGAATTCGAATTTTAAAAACAACATTAAAAAAATAATAACTTTATTTTAATTGGTTCTTTCGAAATAAAAATAAATGTTTACACCAATGGGGATAAACACCAACATCGATCTCTGACCAATAAAAAAATATAATTTAAAACAATTATTTAGTTATTCATTCTTTATTTCTTTGTATTGTCAAAATTATTTTCGTCTCATTCTGGCAACGAGTGAAAAGAATCGCTGAATAATATTTGTTTCTATTAATTAAAAACACCAAAGCGTTTGAATGTGGTGAAAGTAAACCAAGAAGCAATTAATATTCTATAAGGAAGTTTAAGTAAAAAAAGTTTCCAAACTTTTCTTTAAAATGCGACGTTTATTTGTCAGTTTGTCTGTTTGTTACTACTCTTTTCACAGCGAACCGATTATTACGACACATACGGCTTGAGAAGGACGTAGGGCTATCTTTTAATGTAAAAAAAGTTTCTGAGAAATAGAAAAGTAACAAGTCTAAAGTCTAAAATCTTAAGACAAAATCTTTCGGGGTATGTCATAAATTAATTAAAATGCCAACTTTCGCCACATTACCTGGAAAACCCTTTTATCTTACAAGACGCAGTAATAAAATGATTAAACCTAATGTTGAACTCGGGACTCAGCGGAAAATAAGCATGAAGACAAAAATATAGACATTTTATTATATACTAAATTCTTTAAACCTACTTCAAAAATAAAGGAGTTTCTAAATCTTTTTAATTATTTGCATTTTTTTTTGGTGCTGTTTTTACTTATTTGTGTACTTATAATAAATAATTTAAATGACATTTCAGTAATGTCCTCCGTGTAATAAGTCAGGTTTAAATCAGTGTAAAACCTTTTAATATTAAACTATTTTATTAAAGCTGTTGATTTTTTTTCAAGCTAGTTTTATTTTTCACTTTTTAATTTCGACTTCAACGATGGCGACTTACATGCTTAAAAGTTCATCAACTATCAACGCGTCGCTGTTTCAGTTTGAATAACCTTTACACTATTTATAAAATATTTGGTACAAAGTTTTTTTTTACAAAGAGGTTTTTAATAAAGTACACAAATAACAAATATTTATAAAACAGGTAAATGTAACATAATAGAAAAATCAATTGTGAAATATTACTAAAAACGGTCTTTTCTTATTTTCGTAGTATCAAAATATAAAAACATTTTTAAAATAATAAAGATAGCTAATAAATAAATACATACAAACTCGTTTCAGACAGTGTTTCATACGACGTAAATATTCATTTTACTCATAGTCCTATGTCCTATGACACATCATTTAAACTGTTTAATTACAAGTAGACAGTTGAATTCGTACATCAAAGATAAGTAAGAAAAACACACACGTAAAACATTTCAGACAGTCTTGTACAACGTACATGACTTAAATATTCGTTATCTTACTTGTACGAGTAGCCCTGTGATACATTATTCAAAACCCTGTTTAATTACAGTTTAAGTGCAGACAGTTGAATTCGTACATCAAAGAAATCCCCTAAAAGCCACCACTTCGCCTAATTAACCGAGAAACTGTATGCTCGCAGTAGTTTCATCTGAAAACATCGTATTCTCACGCGAAATGCGCAGATTCCATTTTGATACAGAAATATGATAATTATCGCTTTGAAATATACGTTACGTAAGGTACGTTTTGTGGCTTAGTAGTGTCGAAGAAATGTGTAAATAAAAAGTAGATAGTTTAGGATTATTAAGACTCACATACTTCGTCATAAGGTTCGATATCATGTTTGCAATATTTCATGATTTTAAATCATGAAATATTGCAAACATGATACTCAAACAAAAGCAATATTAAAGATCACAGGGTAACGCATTAAAAAATAAACTATAGAGACGATATACGAAAAGTGGTTTCAAAACGCCATTCTTACAATTTTCAATAGTTTTTAAAAACGTTTATATGAGGTGAATCAAAACCCACGAAAACAAATTCTATTTTACTTGTATACAGCAAAATCTAGTGAATTACAAAGTCATAAATGTTTAATTTGTCTAAACTCATTTTAACCTGACAATGTATCGTTAAACAGCAGTTTGTAAACTGGTTCAATCACAAAGGGACGAATGTTTATTTGCTCAAATATTTCATTTGTTCAGACACAACGTCAGAGGTCGTCCCTCGTCAAATGCACACCTTTACTGTAGTCGAGCCGCAGATTGTATAATATTTCTTTAAAAAAACTAAGACATGGCCCAAAGAAGCAAACTACACTAAAATGACTTTTAAAGACGTCACTTTGATTTTAGCATAATTGTAAACAGTTACTTTAGTTGTAACGTATAACATTTAATTTAATCTCTTATACTTTGTTGAATTGGATTTTATTACTTTGCAACAACGTAATAATTAGTCAGAAAAAGTTGAATACGCTCCGCAAATACTTGCTCGGACGCCCGACATTAAGAATAAGAAGCTCTTTATTTCTAACAACTCCACTACTTAATAAATATTAGAACTACTCTACTGTGTCTATATAAAATTATCAATTTATAAACAAGTTGGCTTATTTACAAAAAGAGAAGAAAATAAATCACCTGATCAAAATGACACGTCGTGCGTTGCGTCTGAAAATTTTCAATCAAAATTCCTTGTAATATGCATCAAGGCTTACTCGAGAATTTGCAGAAGAGGGGAGAAAATTTAGCATTTTGATAGAGCCATTAATACCTCAGCCGTAATGAATCCAGGGCCTGGTTTATCTTGCAGCATTACAACCGCAAAACATAATAAAGTTAAAAATTTTGCTGAACAGGAAATTTTTATTTGAGTTTTCATGGAACGGTTGAAACAGTTGTGGTATAATAAATTATAGCACTTGATTTAGTTGCGGTATGGTATTTTAGAACCGAAATTTGCGGATTCGTGGAATTTATTAATCATGATAACTAAATCGAATTTGTGGTGGAATTTTAGGCCTCTATACTTACCAACGTGCTTAAAAGACAAAATATAAAACTATAATAAATAATAGAAATATCTGAACTAAATCCCGTATGATTTAATAATAGAAGTTCCTTTGCTACAACATTTTACGTTCAATACGTATACAATCAGTTCGAAGCAAGAATGTTCTCTTCAGGATATTCATATTTCAAGGAATACATGACACGCACCCGCCGGTAAAATTGAATGCATACAGAAATTTTTAAACATGAAAATATTACGGAACTTTGTCTGAACGGAAGTCTTGAAGGAATGTTTTATGAAGGATTGTATATTTTCATTCTGAAATTAGTTTAAAGGATCTGCTTTTAATGCCATATATCATACTGATATCAACATGTCGGTATTTTAAAAGATAGGATTGTAAAAATATATTATCTGACGTTTGCAATTTGAATAGTCTATTGTTTTGACCCTAGGCATAGTCATCGTAACCATAGAGAAATGTATAAATTCAGCGTGTCTTATAAGTAAGAAATTTTTCTCTATGAGTGTAATAATTGTTTAAATCTTGTTTGAAATTAGCATGTTAAACATAAAAGGTTATATGAGGAGATTGGTAAGGCAGCGCCCCCTAGGTCCTTTCTAGTCACCCCTTTCATCCTCAATTAATACGGTCCTGGCCCTAGCAGACGTGAGAATGAAAGCCTCAGATATGTCTTAAAATTCCTATCTGTCACACATGATTTGAATGCTAATTTGATTCAATAATTAAATATACAATAATTAATTAATTATTGTATAATATAATTAATTAAATATTGTATAATTAATTTGTTTATCTCGCAATAGTACTTTCGTACATAATATGTTTGTAACATAGTTTTTGGGACGTGATCATAATTAGTAATGTTAAAGTTGATTTTTAAATCAATTAATATTTAAACTAAAACGAAATAAACAAGTCCTAGGCTTTCAAGTTAATGTCAAATTAAAGGTTACAGAATCAATTTAAAAGTTTGAAAATATAAAAGCCAATTTAAGTCATCTTTGTTAGTTAACTTTATATTTGCTTATATTGTTTGTAGACATTTTAAATGATTTCTTTACAGTTCGTAAGTCTTGACTAGTCAATTAAAAAATAATGAACTCGTTGTAATACATAAATACATTTAGGGATAATAAACCATCCGCCGCTTTGAATTTCTACCGAGGTCACAAGTTACATGAATTAGGTATGCTAAATAATAAATAAACTCTAAACTTTCTGCTGTCTGTACAGGTACACTGGGTAGAAGTCCTAAGCAGATGCTTACTTCAGAATCTACTATTAGAACATATTTAAATTATCTGTGTACTAAATTCCGTACCGGTCTATTCGGTGGTTTTATATGTACGTCAATATAGTTAAATATGAAAAAAAATCTTTATCAAAAATGAACAATGTCTATATTTTCATTCCGGAGAATGAAACAGCAACTCTTCGGAATATAAAGTGCAAAATGTGATTCCGAACTTAGTCGGGGCACATTTTACATTTTGCCTCGGACTTCTAGTCCGGTTATACTGGAAACTGTTCACGAGTTTGCTAACTTATTACATCCTATATGGGTTATTTTGTTTGTTTGTTTATTTTGTTTCTTTCACACCGTAACTACTGAACCGGTTACTAAGATAGTTTGCAGTCGTAAAGTCACAAGTGCTAATATAATAATGAAATCTTTTGGTATTCTGAAAAAAATAGTTGTTCTAGATGGAACATCATTTTCTTAGCTATAGATTAAACGATATTAGAGATAAACGAAAGCGTAAAATTAGTGACATCTGAAGTATGAGATACTTTCGGTAAACCAAACTGATCAACCAAACCATATCCCAAAACGCAGCTTCCCGTAAAAGTAGACCTTCCTACCTTCTGACCGGACTATTCAGACTTGCACATTGTGAGGGTGTGCTGTATTGCTTGTTCACGGCTAGAGTGCTATTTTGTCATCACGTTGAACAATTGTTTGAACACAACTAGCATGCAAGTACATAAACTCGACCTGTACTGTATGTTGATCCATAATAAGGGCTGTTCCTGAGACTTTGTGTACATTTTATGGCTGAGTTTGTTTTTTATCCTTTTTTATTATTATTTATAATAATTTTATAAATCCGAAACATCTCTTGTCTATTAGTCTATCTATCTGGACCGTTTTTCACCCAAATTACTGAATCTATATCGATGAATGTAGGAGAGTGGGTAAAAGTATTTGTAACTTAATAATATTTGGCGCGTTAATACATTTGAAAAAAGTCATGGTTAAAAGTTGTAATTGATCAAAATGTAATAACAATGATATTCAACCAACTTTGAACAATTTAAAATTAAATTATACGCTATAATAAAATAAAAGCTTTCTCCTAGATCGGAGAACTGACATCTGCTATAATATTCATAAGGGAATATTCTGAATGTGAATTACGAGTGTGTCGCGGAACACGACGGACGACGCTCCGGGACTAGTGTCAATGCAAATTGATATATTGGAGTTATAGTCTAGGAGCCAGCAACGGTTTAGAGAAGGGGAGGTGGTAATTTTAAGTTTTGTTTTGAGTTATCGTGTGGCGTATGAGCTCGCATTTAATATTTTAATGTCCTAAATAACATTGGTTGGCATTGTTGAAAAAAACACATATTTTATTTACATTCATTAAGAAAGTAAATTTGAGTTCGGGGCGTTGTTTTTTTTTAATATACCCATTTTAACAAGCAACATTCTTACACTTAGTTCAAGTACAAGTGTAGAACGTCGCCCGTTTTCGCGTCATTGAGTGCTAAAAGCAATTTATGTTGTCGGAATGCAGAATTTTGATATCGACGGTGAGTCTTAATTGGAATGTACTGAAGTTTAATTATTTAACGAATCCAAATTGTAGTTAGGAAATATAATTTGATCTTATAATAACAACTTTTTAACAAAAAAATAAACCGACTTCAAAAGTAAACTGAACTGGCACCGACTTCAAAATGTTGTAGAGTAAAAAGATTATTTTTAGCTTTTCAGTTTACTTTTAAAGTCGGTTTATTTTTTTGTTAAAAAGTTATTATTTATGAAAAATTATTAGGTTTTAATTACTTTTTTAGAACTCTATGCAGGTTCTAAAAAAATACTAAAATGGATATAAAATTTTTAAACTATAAAAAATCGTATTAGCACTTTTGCAGCCAAAAGATGGAAAGTGATCACCACTGTCACTAGAATTGATTCTTACTTTCTGAGACATCTGAGACATATGTTTTTACTGGTTTTATTTGTAACGAATTATAATAGGATAACGATAATGTTTACAACGCTTTTTAATATTGACAGTATCTATTTCCATGTTGTTATGATTTATAGATAAACAAAAGGTTAGTATAATTTTAGATTAAGACAACGATAGGCAACAGAGTCTAGCAACGATATAAGTATAGACAGTCGAGATGTCTATCCTATAAATCATTTTATCTGCACATTAAATCGGATCTAAGTCGGCTCTCCGTTCAGGAATATTGTTTCGAGGCCATAAATTAATCATGTAGGCTGTCGCTAAAATATCGCGTTTCTAAAGTGAACCGTGTGGTGGCGCGGGCGCATCGTATCGGCGATAGAACATGGACGCGCAGGCGCTGGCCGGCGCGCGACAACAATAAAACCACTCGCCCGGCCGCGGTCGCTCGCGATCATTTCCTGGCGACAAAATCTACCGATGCCATCAAGCCTTCATGTCCCTTCTAACGCTCAGATATAAATCAACCGTAAAGTATCGTTGCCATTGGTCAAATACGAAAACCCTTTAAAGTTTATTCAAATAAGCTATCAACGCGGCGGCGTTTAATGAACACGAAATTCCAATAAACCACGAGAAAATAATAATAGCACGCGGCCGAGCCACCGAGAGGACCACTCATTTGAATAAAGAAAATTAAGTTTCATGTTTATGAAGATGTATACAATCAATTAGAAGACGATTTCTTAATTATCCATTAAAATAATAGAACGTCTTAATTGAAACGCACTGATTGGGCCGCGAAATAATTAAGTGATCAATTAACTTTGTCTAGTCGGGACTATTTAGCTTCGAAAATAAGTTCTCCTATTTATATTCGACCTGTCGATGTCATTGTACGCTATATATACCTAAGTAGATAGTTATATTTTTAGGAAAAAATGTTTTGTTTTTTATAATAATTGCTTGGTCTATAGTGCTACACTATAATTAGAATGTAATAAAATAAAGACAGTGACTAAAAATAAAGAAAATAATTATCTTTTTGTCACGCTATAATAAAATAAGAACAATATAAACTTTATTAAAAAACGTTTCAGTTGTAAAACACTAACCTATTAAGTACTAACTCATAAATGAACTAGGTACTACATATTTTACTTGTAGTGAGAAAAAAAATCAATGTAAAAATTGAAAAACATGTGGGTACCTATCTATATTTAACTACCAATTAATGTAATTTATTATAATTATTAACAAAGAATATTCCTCAGTATCTTTTACGACAGCTTTCAATTATAAAGAACATATAAAATACACGTTGCTTCGCATTTTTGTGTTTAGATTGACATGTTATTAGTCATTACAGAGTCGGTCGGTGCCTAATTATTATGAGCGACGATAAACGCATCTATTCAATAAACATCGCTGTAACTAAATGAAGACATCAATGCCGACGGTTACATTAAACCACCCATGGTCATCATAAAAATCGCTGAAATTATACGCTGTGTACACACGAAATGTTGAATTATCACTGTGATTAGTTTAATAGTGGCCATCGGTCCCCGCTGGTCGGTGGCGGCCGCGGGTCCACTCGGGCCCGCGCTCCTCGCTATTAGCTATCGAGCTTTCTTTTGTTGTACACATTGAACGAATATCGAAAGGCCGAGGTCAACCACTTCATTAGTTCGAGACGCAGATGACAAGAGAAATATTTCTGTACAAAATTATTGACTAACCTTTAAATCTTGCGCTTGTTCTCAATTTGTTTTCGACGTACCCGCATAAACGAAATTATAGACTCTCAATAATAATAGGAAGTACTTTTTCGTAAACACCTGTTGCATGAAACCATTTACCAAACAAATTGAGCAATATATGTTAACTACAAATAAATAATAACTTTGCGATAACAACATTACAAAATTTCCAACATAAGTACGATCCATTACAGCCAATGGGTTATCAAGTATGTACATATTAATTATTCTTATACTTAAAAACATACATTACTCTGATAGCTAATTATGTCAATAACGGAGTTGTTCATCATTCCCTTTCATTACATGCATATATTATTATGTTAAACAGTATTCTCATTTAATTTAAGCAATCCTCGTGTTTTTACATACTTTATTACGACATCTCTACAAAACATTAGGGCAGCCTAAAACTAATAAGATAAATTTGTCGTAAGTTCTTATTTAGTTTATGTTTTTACAATAATAAAAATAAAATCATAGAAGACACGATTCAATAAATGGAAGCGGGTTTGTTATTGGCGGTATAAATTCGCGGCGTCGGAGCGGGCGGGTCGCGCACCCGCCGCGCCTGTCCGCCGTGACACTAAATGCATATAAACATTGTACCGGCTGAAATCAATGCCGATTTGATTTTGCGGCCTTCATTAAGGATCCGGTTTTTCATTTCAATATCCTTTCGATCCTTAATGATTCCGCGGCAACAACGCTTTTATACTGTTTAATACCGTATTTAGGAAGCGGCGCTTTTGAAATTGCCAGACGATTTTATCCGATCGGGACGTGAATTCGATCCTGTCACTTCGTATCTATAGTATTGCACAATTACATTTTATAATATATTACCGAATAAAGTTTTAATAAAACATGTTAGCATTCAAAATTAACAAAGCCGAAACGTGCACAAATGTGATCTTCGTCTTAATGATGAGAGATAGGAAATAGCTTCGGGAGACGGTGTGGCGTGCACGGTTAGCCGGCTCCGAGAGATAGTGGCTATCCAGCCAATTAATATGCCTAATGCTAACATCATTATTACTAGGCAGAGCGCACTTAACATACTATATCCATTTACATTTTGATTTGTGTAGAGCTGCAGTGCGATTAATCGGCGAGCGGCGTGCGCCGGCGCTGCTGATTTATAACGGACGCGCGCCGCGACTGCACACGACACGCTATGCGAGCTTTCCTAAGTAAATCTTATACGTTTTATTATTCAATAATTTTACTGATTTTTTTTTATCTTATAATAATAAAAATATATGAATTAATCTTTATAAAAATTTATCATCAAAGAAAACTTACAAAGTTAAAATAAGTATAAAGTGAATAATTGGCTAAGTGCTTATCGAGCCACGCGCATTAAGGGTTCCGTAGTTCATCATTCATTAATATGTATAATCTTTAAAATTAACTTATTTCCTTAAGATAAACAGGAAATAAGTTAATTTTAAAGATATCGTTGACATTTCATAGAAAATCCTTAAGATAATCAGGTAAAGTACCTGTTTATCTTAAGGATTTTCTATGAAATGTCAATGAAATTTGGAGAAAAATGTCTTTTTACTTTAATCAGCTATAATTCGATACGTATACGAAGCCCAGGTAGACGTGACAATTTATTCACATTTTTAGAAGCAACAGTTTAGTAGATAGAGGAAGGGCACACATGACTCTAAGCAAAATTGACACTTGAACGCTTAATATTTCGAAAACAATTCGTCGTTCGGAAAAATGGTTTTACCAAACCGATTTTTATAAGACCTATCCAACGATACCCCACAACAAGGGGTAAATGAAAAAAAATTTTTGGTCTCACTTCACACACAGGGAAGACCTACCGAAAAGAAAAAAAATTAAAGATTTTATTGTACGACTTTCTCCGCGTGATTCAAATGTATACTCATACCGAATCACAGCTTTCTAAAATATTAAGATTCTCTGAGCAAAACCGCGGACAGACAGACAGACGGACATGGTGAAACTATAAGGGTTCCGCTTTGACTGCGTAACCCTAATTAAAAAATGCATAGGTATGTATAATTTAATTTTGCATCCAGTTACAATTCGGCAATATGTAAATAAAATAGGAAAATACATTTATGGAATATTTAAAACCATTTTTGAAGTTTTTCTTTTTTAATTTTTAGACTTTATCTTGTAATTTTTGGTATCTATTTAAAGCTAAATTATATAATGTAGCAAAATTGTTCCACTTTTTCTCGTCGGAAAATTCAAATAGACAAACTAACGGGCCCTGACTGACAGTTGGTTAATCTAACCAGTTGATGAGAATTTGTGAGATTTGGTAGGAGTTGATCTTCCACGTATATTATCTTATGGAAAAGGGACAATATGTGCGTAGTGTCGTTTCCTTCCTTCCGGGCGTCTTCTGCAGATTGAAGATAATAGCCGATCCACATCTCTTACTTTCGAGCATGTCACTTATTTTTGCCCACTACCGTTACCAGGGCATGGAGTTAGACATCCGATACAGCTAACGCTAACATCTCTTACAGGCTGTGACGCTGTGTCAAAGCGTGTGTCACTTGTGGCAGAGCGGAAGAAATCTCCCTCCTTTACCCTCATGTTAAAATAATAAGCCATTAAAATTTGTTGTATTGACTAGAGAAGTCTTATAGTTTCAAAAAGTACACTATTTAATAGGTACCAATTTGTTATAGTCAACTGCACCACTTCTTCTGCTTCTGGAAGTAAATATAAAAAGAATTCTTATTTATTTACATAAAATAAAACAAAAATAAATAAATAAGCCTTTATTAGATTCCTTATATACTGTTACATTATCTCTTAACACTAACATGCAATGACATTTGTTTTTCTTTTTAATATACAATGTTTTTAATGCAACAACTTAATACAGCACTTTTACGTATCCAAAAATAATGTGCGGATGCTGTAACCTACACAAAACTAGATTTAAACTAATTTCTGGTAAGTTTTCAGTATACGACTTGATTAAACACCAAAAAATAGATACATTTGGGTTCTTAAAATTTCCCTGTTAGGTGTATCTAATAATTTAAGAGTTATGATTTCTTTTTTCAAAATCTCAAAAGTTTTTTAGCTCTGGCGAACATTTTGCATTTTGCGGGTTACAGTAGTTAACCTAGTTAGCCGTAATAATTTTTCTTTCAAATTCTAATTAAATAGCAACGGCTAGACAGACTAAAAGACAAACATGGTGAGATTATATGGACTCCATTTTGACCATACCCCAAAAATGTGTATAAAATTCGACAGTGCATAGTATTCCAAATCATATACACTTTCGGTATTTTACATTAGCAACATACCATGGTTATATAAACTTTCATGTAGAGGAAAGTCAGCATATTTGGGATTCTTAAGGTAATGTGGAATACCTCGATATCTAGAAAAGTATAAACGCTATCATCGTTGTTTTGCTGTGAGCATAAACTAACACGACAAACGAATCCATTAAATATCAAAAACAGGCCATCAACTTGAAATTCCGGCTCCGGAAAACCAAGAAAAAAAGGTACCTTTTTCAAAAACTTTTTAGGCAAGTATGTATTAATTGATAGATAATAATTAACTGTAGTGCTAAAATATTGATTGTAATTATTTATACTGTTAAGTAACCTTGTAAGTTTATAATGTTACAATTATTTTGTAAATACTTCTAGAAATAGAAATATACAAAAAAGTTGAAATAACTATGGTATATTCTTAATGTAGATAGATAGATAGATAGATAGAGTGCCCTCCGGCCGTGGGTGCGTGAGATGGGGGTCTCACGCATCCGTTTTCATACGCCCGAGAGGAAGACCGCAGTCCGGTATGGTCCCGAACTGCCAGTGTACGCACCAGCGAGGGGTGTGGGGAGGGCGGGACTATCTTCACCCTCCTGAGAAGGGCTTCGCAAGCCACGAGCGGAGCAACGCATGGAGCAAGCGATCTTGTAGCCTCTCCGTTTTCTGTGCTGTGGCGGCCGTCGTTACTGGTTAATATTGTATTTTTATGTATGTACATGGTACGGCACAATTATGTTTAAGGGGTATGATCTACTTCTAATTTTTACCTTTACTTGACTTCGCCACAGCAGCCATATTGCTCGTAGAATTAATTTTTACCCAACTGCGTCAAAAGGAGTCGACAGACATAGTTATGTCCATTTTTTGGTACGCCCTACAGACCAAAACCCAGGACGGATTTTGAATTTTTGGCGTACGAGGTGAAATTTTATTCGTTTCGCATTCGTCAGAACTCAAATAGTGAAATAAGCTATATAAATTTTAAAAATGGTTTCCGAAAACATTATGAAAGTATATATTTATATACTTTCGTATATAAATACATATGTACCTAGTCTTGCCATAAATATTGTAATAAAGAAAAAAGAAAATTGTTAACTGCAAATAACATTTATTACTTTTAC
>DVVJ01000367.1:0-15636 GCA_018234505.1 Junonia neildi neildi
GCCAGCCAGGGTTTGAACCCGTGACCTTGGTTAAGATCCACGTGTTCGCACCACTAAGCCATCTCGGCTCAATAAAAAAAAAAGAAAAAAAAATACGCTGTCACAATTTTTTGTATCCATGATATTCGCTCGATTTAATATTAACCACCAAGTCAATTAAAGTGTGGTTACTAACGCCATCGAGCATTTGATCAATAATTTTGCTGTCTAATCGCAAGGTCGGTCGTTAAATGACATACGATCGATGGTTTTTTTTATATACAACATGAAAAGGCATGTTTTTTCGATCCAATTAGCTTTTGTACGCGACTCCGTCCATTTATTGCTTGAGGTAGAGAACTGTGCATTGTTGTTAGGAAAAATCTCGTTTATATTGATATATATTATCTTTATTCTAATATTTAATTTAGACTTCTAAATTAAAATCCTCTAAATGTCTTAGTAATTGGTTCAATAGTTACGACGTGAAAGCTAAATTTTTATATGCTAAAAAACATTATGATGTTTTAAGAAAGTTACTGTTGTACATGAAGATTTGTGATTGAAGGAAACTGGGCAATGCGTGAATAACATACTACTACCACTGCGTGAATAACATATTGTTTCATCTTAAGTTTACGCAAAAATATTCGAAACATATAACGTTAACGCTAATAATGTAAATATAAATCAAAATGGCAAAACTTTATTATTACGTAAATAAAATATTAAATTTCTTATCCAACCTTGAAAGTATACCTAATTAAATAAAAATTACTTACCAACTGGACTACTTGATATTCATGATATTGGCTTTTGGGAAAAAATAAACTCTATGGTTAAACACGAAAAGAATCGTTTAAGAATCGATTAATCTATTTCACTTACTCAAACCGAACAAGAAAGAAAAAAAAATCCTCTTATTTAAATATCGCTAAGCTTTTGTTCCCATGGACCTAGACGTGTGTTTTGGAACCCAATATCACGTACCACTCAGGTCGTACATGCAGACCGATCGAGAACACTTTGATCCCACTCGATACGAATCGGAATCGCGATTGATATCGGCCATCGAGGACCGCTGAAACAATGACCCCTTTATCACGCCGCTGTTGACTCGGATTAGTGGACTCGCGCACCTAACGCCCTATTGAAACCTGACTGGTATATTATGTGCTATTACAGTATGGCCCTTGTATGATGATATGATTTGATAGTAGACGATTTCGAATTGTTTATGTAGTGCTGGACAAGTATATATCGTTCGTTTACTGTACCTAATATATAATTCATTTTATTTTCGTGCATTAAGAGAACCTAACGGCCCTATTGAAACCTAACTGGTATATTATGTGCTATTACAATATGGTCCTTGTATGATGATATGAGTTGATAGTAGACGATTTCGAATTGTTAATTTAGTGTTGATAAATAGGTACTCGTTCATATACGCTTCATAATAATTCATTTTATTCTAGTGTATTAAAAGAACCTAACGCCTTATTGAAACCTGACTGGTATATTATGTGCTATCAGAGTATGGTCCTTGTATGATGATATGATTTGATAGTAGACGATTTTGAATTGTTAGTAGTGCTAGACAGGTATATATCGTTCGTTTACTGTACCTAATATATAACTAATTTTATTCTCCTGCATTAAGAGAACCTAACGTGGCCCTATTGAAACCTCACTGGTATATTATGTGCTATTGCAGTATGGTTCTTGTATGATGCTCTGATTTGATATTCGACGATTTCGAATTGTTAACCTCATGCTGGATAAGTATATACAGACATAATTTAATTTTTTTCGTGTTTAAAAAAAATGTCAAATTGATTCTGTTGTCATGTATCTATCTGTACGTCTATATTGAATTAGGGTCAAAAAGTAACTTTAAAAAGTCTATTTATATTTTTAAAAAATATTAAATACCTATTTATAATATATGTTGAGCTATCAAAACTCTACAAAAATGGTAACTTGTTAAAAATAAGTTATTTATGAAGAAACTATTTTACTTAAGTTTGTATGAATATAATAATGTAGTTATTACATATTATTTTTTTATCACAACGCATCATTATTTTTTAATTAAATCATAATTTATATACAAAAAAAAACATTTTAAATGAAAAAAAAATTAAAAGTGGTCTTTTAATAAGCTTTTAAATCGTCAAAACGCCGTTTTAAAGCGAGTTCTCCTGGAAAAAATCTCAATAAGTTAGTAGGCTTAAACAAGCTCTTTTGAATCATTAAAATCCCGTTTCAGAATAACCTCAAGTAGAACAAACGACCTGCAAGGAGCCTCAGTAGTAAGAGGATTTCGGTTGAAGTACTAGTAACTCGTTCAAAAAAATCCACTTTGTAATGGAAATTGCATTTACTCGTATTTTTCATTAAACTACGTTTTTTACGAAATATGCGTGCAATTTTATCGCTACTAATAATTTCATTCTAACTTTTTTGTGCAAACAAAAATTGAACTTGTAAGGGCTATACTATTAGTTTTACAATTAGATGCAATATTATCGCACAAACAATAATTTTTAATATGTACAAGTACAACTTGTGTAAACTAAATCGTATATTTATGGCTATTGCTAGGGTTGCCAATCGTACTCCATAACAACTCTATTCCCTTTAACACTAACGGAGTACGTTAAAATACTCTTTTTTGTTGATTAAAAATGAACTCTTGATTTTGTATATTTTAATTATATTACATATTTCTTCTAATAAAAATCGAGAACCATACCTATTACACATACATTTTTTATTCTATCGTTATATTTGGAAAGAGGTGTGTAAAACAACGAGTAGCCCAATTCCCCAAAAACGATTGCTTTTTAAACTGTCAAAGAGATTTGCGAAGCGTTATTGGCTGGGCGGTGTGATTGTTTAGATAATCGCGACATCCAGTTAGCTTCCCTGAATTAACACGATTGCAATTGACAGTCCACGGACACTCCATTTAACCGGACTCAATTACCCGACGCTTATCAAAGGCGTGGAAACCAGTTTGAGTGATGTGTTTTGAGTCGAAAATTAAATTGCAAAAATATCTTCTTAAGTGGATATCATATGTCGTATGTATGTTAAAAGATTTTTTAAATATTTAATTAATATACAATCATACACATTATTTTTTGTCACTAATATTTTCTTAGCGTTGCTTAGTAGTTAGTTTAAATAATGGTTTATTTAAAGAACCCATTCAAAATTAATATCTTTAATTGTTAATTTTTAATTTAGAACATGTACAGTTTTTTTTTTTATAAAAGAACCATTTTTTTAACCGACAGTATTAAAATTCGCAAAGCAATAAAACTGTCCTAAACCAATCCACTTTAATCCGCTTTTATTAACGTTTTCCATTTTATCTGCCGTTTCAAGTATCTTAATGTAAATATAATTTCTTATTCAAAGAAAGAAAGAAAAAACAGAGCAACCGCTGTAGTCAATTACAAAGCTTAAAAATATCGTTGGCATTATTCCTCGTATTTAAAAATGAAGGGTTTCCAATCCTTTAAACCGCTAAAAACAACTCAAGATTCCATCGCATTAAACCAGCCAAATCTGTATTTTTTGCGAGCGGATTGCCACTCCGCTAACCCTGAATATTTAGGTATTTTGTTAATATCCCAATCCTCCTTTTTAACTCGGCTCGGACTTAAGCAACGGTATTCACCGTTAACAGTTTCATGATTAATGACTGAAAACTCTTTGATGGCTTTTTAATTAGAGCTAAAATAGGGGTGTAATACTGGCGCGGGCGGCCGGCGGAGGTTGTTGCGGCCACCGCTATATTTCATAGAGGGTGCGACGGCTTCGAATTTGCAAGGCTAATAAATTGCGGAATACCTAGGCCTTATTGGCTCAACGTTAAACTCTCGAGCGGTACTGGATTATATTCGTCAAGTTCCTCACTCGTTCCTTCGCGTAAATGTCTTCGAAAAAAGGAAAATTCTAAATGTATTCTTACCTCGGCGCGGCGATATACATAAGATCGTTTACTGATCTGTAACACTGGAACGAAATTTCTAACTTTGCATTACAAATTTATTTCCTCGAACCTCAAGGCTCGCCTTTCAGATTATTCCCATTCTTCAGTGAAAATAGCGATTAATATTCAATATGAACAGCCTATTTGAGTGATTGTTTCTGGAGCTGGCTATAGAGATCGAGATCGGCTTTGTTTGTCGGCACTTCCCAATTGGAGAAATAAGCGTTTCGATTGTAATAAAATATTAATCTTAAACCTTGGATTAATATTGGCTCTTTCCTTGATTCCCGTTAATGTAATGAAAGATAGGTACGGGTTACTGATATTATTTGTTTTTCTGTTCTTTTCCCAATTTTTTAAAAAAATTGTGCGGTATAAAAATAAACCTCGTTTGTAGTAGGTTAAAGCTTAATTGAAAATGACGGATTTCGACAGGAGTACCTTTCGAAAAAATAAATTCCCTTTACCTTCATCGTTCGCGCGTCGAAAACAATGACTTGCGGGAATGTATTAAGCAGCCACTCTGAGCAATTAGGAAAAACAAAACAGTTTTATACGCCCGCTTTACGACGTCAAGTAGCAAATTCTTCCGAATTTTGTTGCTTTGTCATCTTAAAATTTCGTAAACAATGCATCTCGTTGGCCATTTTTTAATCTAATAAAAAAAATCACTTAAAATTCTCAGGAAGCATTTCCTATTGTTATTTACGACAACTTTATCGTAAATACATTTGCACTCAAAGTACTCATAAATATTGAATTGTTTTAGTCGCAGATCACTTTTTTTTAGTTCATTAATAATAAAAAAATAATACTGAAAAGGCTTTATCATTAGAAGAGAGTTAGAGAAATTTTAAAATTGCTAGAGTTCAAGATCTTAGGTATAAAAAAAAATTGTGCAACAGACCAATACTTTTTATATATGTAAAAATTGCACACTACGACTCTCACGCATAGATTGAGACTATATAATATGTTTGTGTCAAAATACTATCTGTTGTAAAGCTATCAAAGTAAAATAAAATGTGGGCAATGACTAAAAAGATTTCATGGTCGAAATTCGACCAACAACCGGTCACATTTCAAATAAAAGACATCTCATTAAAGTACATTTCTAATTTTTAAAATTAAGGTAACATAATATTTTAAACAGTAAAATTCTCTATCTCTAAAAGATCCCCGTGAAATTCGGAATATAAATTTTAATATTAAAGTTTCCCTCTTAAATTATTAAAATGTAATTATTCGTTGAATATTACAAACGTAAAATTAGTACAGTTTTACAAGATGGCGTTAACGGAATCCCCGGAACAATGTAAAAAGTTACGCCTGCAATGGCCTCAGCTGCGCAGCGACCGTTTGTAATATATGGTTGTTATTAGCGAACAAAGTTTTAATTTCACTCTAATCCGAATGTAATATATTGCTTGTTTCATTTATTTATTCAAAATAGCTATCCTCTATAGCTTCCTCTTTTTTTTGTTGACTTAGTTGAATATAACCGTTTTGGGAGAATGCCTTTGTTTGCGATGATATTTTCACGTTTTTCAAACCTTTCTCATCGTCTATTAAAAATATTCGTTTTGATATTTCATATTATTTGTCTCGTTTGAAATAATTTTCAGTTTTTGTTCGCATTTTCTTTATAAAGTGTAGAACTTTATTTTCACAAAAAGGTGTAAGAAAACAGTTCCGTCGATGTTCAGAAAAAAATTAAATCAAAAAGAACAAATGAAATTTTATTCATAACACAGAATACTATAGTGATTATCTATATTTTATTCATTGGCAGTTTTATCATTTTATTAGTTGGCATTCCTTCCCCTCGAATGACTCGCAGGTCACATATATTAATGGATCCATTTCATGCCGATTGTTCCCTATTCCAATAAAAACGACTGCTTAAGGACAAAGGACTCGTTCATATATTAACTTCTCGTGAGATATCGTTAATAGATTCAGTCAATTGAAATGTGATATATCTATAAGATTTAAAAAGGAATTTTAGAACTCTATTATTTTACTGGATAAATGTTCTTCTTTAAGGTTATCATCCATAATTTTACAAACATTGTATTTTTACTTTCTAATTGTTGTGTTATTTTCGGCTACGCGTCAAATGTTGCAATTTTAGTAATTTCTCATAAACAAATTAATACCCTAACAGTACAAATAAATAAATAAACAAATTCATAATAATTTCGGTCATTGTTCGACCTACGTAAGCCGCTTAAGTCAACAAAGAATATAGTAAAACCTTCCCCGTTCAGAGATTAACAGGCACAGCAATTAAACTCACATTAGCCTATAAAATATGAATCGGTCGCACAGCGAGGCGCTAAGCAATTTGCTTAAGCTGCTTGCAAAATGTTTTCCTTTAGGAAACTCAAACAAAACAATTTCTCGGAGTCAGCATCGTCCATTCGGCATCCGGGAGTAAGTTTAAGTCCAAACAATAGTTAAAGGAACAAAGAAAGTTAGACGATGCGGTTGGACCGTATGTGAATCGACAGTCGCCCGTTTGTTTTACGCTTTAACTCTATAATCAATGTAAATACACTTTGGTATATAATTCGTTTCAAACAGACAAAATTTCAATTATTTTACTATATATTCAATGCATTTTATATTAATTTATTTTATATAGATATACAATATTTATTGAAAATTCCTTAGAATTCTGTTAGGTACTCAAAAAGATACGTAATCTACACGAACACGTTGACCCATAGTAATATTGAGTTAAAAAAATTCCCATCTAGAAATTTCCGAGTAAAATATACATAACACGAGCACAGTTTTACGACATTAATATTCATAAATATAAAACTATCTAGCCTATCTATTTTTTGTTAGCAATTTTCTATTTTCATAAAATATTTATGTGTTATGACTACGCTCTCTAGTCTCCATAGTAAAAACATTTTTCAGTTTTATATTTTGCGTCAAATCTTATCTTTTCGATACATAAAAGAAACTTATATTTTTCTTACAAAGTTGTAGTTTCTGTGTAAAATAAATCGCGATATTCAGTTTTTATATTAGAAGATTTAAAGAAAATTCATCCGGTATGTTTAGAAAACTTAGGTGGGAAAAGTCTTCGTTTCGAGCAAGACAGCGCCAGAATATACGAGTATGTAGGAAATGCCATTAGAGTTTTCACTTGGGTCGATCTGGGTCTGGTGATTTATTTGCGGGTATGAGGCGTGAAGCAAATGAACTGCAGGCGCATTGAGATATACGACCCCGCACTAACTAGGGGGAGATCAGGAATGCTGGGATTGTACTCGTAGATGCAACTTTAATGGTTACTATAATGTGATTAGTAAGACCAAGTAGTAGCTCGACTTGCTTTGTGTTATAATAGGATAATGGTTTATTTAAGTTTATGTCATGATAAACATAAACAACTATTTTCGTTTTAAAACATTTTTATATTTTCTAATTGTCTGTAACTTTTGCATTAGCTTGTAAACTATTGCATTAAAAATAATTAGACTGTCAAAAACAACAACGTACGTGATTTGTAAATTGCAACTGACAGCTTCATTATAATTTCTAAAATTTAATGAGGACCTAACTAACAACAATAAGTGAAAAACCATACTTTTTATTATCTCAATAAATAAAAAAATTGTCTGGGAGTGTAGTCAGACAATTTATTATAGAAAACATCAGAAGCAAAACAAGTAAACAAGAGACATACAAGTACAAATCCTAAAATGCATTTGCGTAAATCAAAAGCAATTTTCGAGAACAGTGCGTCTGCAGATCGGCTTGCGGCGGAGGAGTCATGCCAGTTCCACTTCCCAACTGTCATTGCTAGCGATTAGTCAAGCTGTTAAGTGCTACTTTCCACTTGTTTTTCTCTTCACAGTCGGATGCTGTAATTTATGCGACTTTACAGTTTCACAGCGAAATTTGCAATCGGCGGGGATCCCGGCAAAACCGAAGGTTTATTTATGGAGGTAGAGTTAGAGCTGAAAGTTCTGTGGTTGCAGAACCTTTTTGTTTCCTCTTACTTACTGAGGAATTAATCCTCTTGCGTGTATCGAATCGAATTTTTTATTCAATAGACTTTTTCCGAAGCGATACACTTGCATACGTTTGTTCTCTTTATTCTCGATTTTCTTTTCAAGTTTGTTTAATGCCGTATTTAGATAGTAAGTTTACAGATAATAGACTTAAAGTGTGAGGTGTATTTACATGAAACTATGAACTATATAACGAATCTCTTATTTGCGAAAGTTAAACCGTAACTTAGACGTACAATCCCGTATATACTCGTGTTAACTTCTTAAACAGAGCCTCGTTCCTTACACAAACTTTATAAGGAAAGTCAACAGCGGGACGAGGTGACAAAGGTGCAAAGTCTCTAAAGAAATATCCTTAACAAATAACGTGCTTCACACACAAGACAGTTAACAGATTGTGGAACAACAAAATTCACAACGAATTATTATTTATTTTCATGCTCAGCTTTTTTTTCTAATTTTCAAAGTTAAACATTGTATTTCGATTACTCATTTTGATATTCACTAGATATAGGTAATGAAAAATCGGAATAATAGGAAAAAAATGTATAATATACAAAAAATCAGTGTTTTTACTTTAGTTACTATTTTAACTGCTAAATATTAGATAGATTTTAGAAAGTCTTCAATAATTACACAAAAAAATTAAACAAAAAACGTTTTTATAACTCATGATACTAAATAAACTAAACAAAACTCCAACATGAACACAGGCTTTCACCAATAAATCGCATCAATAGTGTCCCTTGTTTCGTTGTTTGTTACGTGTGTTGACAAGCAATCCGTTGCTAAAAGAAGCAAACAGCACGAGTGGGCGGACCCAGTGATTGCTCAAGGCAGCGAATGTTTGCCTATCTTCCTTTGCCTTTGATTAGCTCCTTCAGATTTATAAAAAGCAAACTGAAACAGGTCAAATGAAATTTATTCGCTAAAATGTTTGCTAGTGAGACGGTACCGAATAAATCGGAAAGGGTAATCACGGGCGAACTATTCGGTGCGAATAATTTTATTTAAAGTTTAAACTTGACATTTAATTAGGAGTTCGAATTTACTATGAACGCTAACAAGTATTTGTTGACTATCAATCTTTAATCTGAAAAACAAACATTCATGAAAACATTCTGCAAACCGATAATGAATATTAAATCATTTTATTTTATTTCAATTTTTGTGATACAATTTGTGTAACAACGCTAAATATGAAGTTAAAAAAAGCCTTTTTCAAACAACAAGATTTTCAAAGCAACGAGTCAATATTTTATATATGTGCGTTTAATCCACGGCTCTTCAGTCCAAGTTACTGTCAAGAGCTGAGTGACTCGTCGCAGTACTCGCTTCCGCCCTTTGATTTATAACCAACCGCCCTCACTTCGCTCCGAACACTTAAAACGATTCAGTATTTAAATACATTTTTTGCGCCACGGTACAGTGTGAAACTTAAACTCCTACTTGTAAAGTCGAAAGGAAGCCAGTGCTGAAAAGGAATCAAGATAAAACTCGGCTATTTTAAAAATAAATGAGAGAAAAGTTCGTTTTGTTCTGTATAATCTCCTGACCTACTGGACCGATTAAAACATACCTCAACTAGAAGAGTTTTTATTTTTTTTATTTTAAGGATCTTTAATCTTTGAGTTAGGTACTTTTTTTCAACTTATTAAATTTAAATCACAATGTTTTCGAAATCAATTAGCTCATTAATCTTTCTGCAAACTACAGTAATAAACGTGACCAATATTTTGATTGTTTTTACAAGGGCAGCCTCATGTTTTTGTACCGGCTGCCGGCGGCTCCATTTTGTTTCCCGTCACTACCATTGTAGTACTATAATTACAATTTATTTACAGGACCTTGTTTATTTGGGAACGTTGTAAAAACTTATTATGACAGGGATTGGCTTTTTGAGTTATCGTCGAAAATTCATCAATGACTTTATCTGTTATTTTATTTTTCTTTTTTTAAACAAAACTTGTTTTATAGATTATCTATTAAAAGTACATAAGTATTCCTGTAATAAATATAAAATACATAAAACATTTTTTACTTTTCTGAAGAAAAAAAAAACAGACAAAATGGCGGCCCCTAAAGTGCTTAGGGGATAGACACATTCGTACAACCTTTTCAACTTGATCCACAAAAAATCGTAAGAGTTTAGATCCTCCCAACTCTCAAAGGCAACAATTAAAACAATAGTATAAGTAGCGAGGGAGGAGTGTTCGGAGGGGCATATGTAGACTCTCAAACTCATTACTTTTCCTGTGTTCGTAATAGAGTCGAAAATCTGTCGAAATTCTGTAAGTTTCGGTCGATCGTACGTAGTAACTACTGAGTGGAAGCAAATGACGTTCCTCACTCCGTCGTTTCAGTACTTAGAAAAAAAAAGCCTTAGGTAGATAAATTATGTATCGGCACGTCTCTCCATAAATGTAATTTCAAGTTGATTATTTAGTATTCTTTTCGTTTAAATTATATAGACAGAAGTGTCAAAATCGATTCCATGGTATAAAGAATTCTCCCTTTTTGATTAAAAGAAAATGAATAAAAGGTTCCCAACATTAATGAGTCTATGTAGTGTGGGTTAAAATACTGCCTACGCTCATTAAGTAGATTATTAAAGTCATTGAAGTTATCCTTACCCTTACCCTTGGTTGTTAGCAGCCTTGTATGCAATAGTTCTCTTTTTAAGTGTACAGAGTCGAGTCTTCTTTCTTAACGTTGATACATGTATGGACTACACAAAAAAAAATTTTCCCTCTTTAGCTATTTGTACGTAAACAAACAGAGCTTCGTCTTGTAAACAGTTTTTGTTAAGCACCACAGACTAAAAATTCACAGACACTTTTGAATTGAAAGTGATTTCGAAACTCCTACATTTGAACCACTTACAGCCGTTCTTCAGGCTGACGTCCCGGTCGAATTTCGTATCGGGGTGAGTCAAACAACAAAAGTTTCTCGTATGTACACCTCACTTCTAAAACAATGAGTGCAATGTATGTAAAACGAAGGGGGTGTCGCCATACGATAGTTCTCATGACGGCCCACCGATGCGGAAGGAAGCCGCTCTCGAGTTTTTTTCAAAATGGCCGCCTGTCAGACGTCAGACTGACGCGCGAAACAAGAAAAAACAAGATGGCCGCCCGCGTATAAGGGGTTAACTTAAATTGTTTAAACAAGGGGCTTAATGAAATATATTTAAACAATTGTTATTATAATTATACCACTCTAGTGAAATATATTTCTTCTTTACTATATTTTTAATCAAAGTTCTACTAGACTTCTCATTAAAAAAATATATCACATACAGAGTCAACTGACTTTTGAATTTAATTATAATATAATACATGTGTAAAAATAGAGTTGTTAATTTCTTTCACATGTCACAAAAACTGGAATAAGTATGTAACAAAGAAATTTGTACATAGCGAAAAAGTACATAACAATTATAATCTGCGACAAATTATTTCCTCGTGTGGTGAAAATGACCTTTGACTTTGAAACCGCAAATCTTCGCTAAATATAACATCCAAACGACCTTTTTCTGTTAAATCAAAGTGAAGGAGCTCTTAAGCAACGGGCTGGGCAATATGAAACAGGCCGATGCGAGTCGCACTCCAAAGGGCCCGTCTCAGATGTCACTAAGAGAGGCCATTCGCGGGCCCGACCACACCCCCCACTCGACTCGCACATAAGCCTACGCGGCCCGCTTTATTTATTATGTACAGCCATTAACGCCACTGCCATCATGGCGGCGTTTTTCAATTTTTAATTTCCCTCTTACACCGCAACACCGGCACTCGACAAATAGCCAGAATTGACACTCAAGTTTGTAACTCATTCCGCCCGACTGCTTACCGACATAAACGATCCTATTTCGTGTAATTATTTAATTAAATTTCAGCGAAAAAATCCTCGTCCCTTATTTATACCTAAATATTTAAATTGCTAAGTAAGTGAAACGTAATTTTGTACGTCTATATATCCTTACAAATTCGGTGATTCGTCATCGATGTATTAAACTTTGTAAGGTTTCATTTGTTTACACCCTAAATACTGCGGAAGACTTTTGTAAGTCTTCTAAGGCGTGGTAACAAAATGGCTGACTTGTCAAATAGCGTCCGTTTTCTATAATAGTATTACTGATATAAGAACCGTATCCAAATAAATATAATAGTAATAACTTAAATCATCAACTTGATGTAGATTTATATAACTTAAGATTAGTCCAGAAACTTCCCAAGTGTCATTAAACTCACGTCCAAAGCAGCAACAATTTTGATGACAGTTTACGTCTATTACTAGTCGAGACGAGAGGAACTATAAAGCTGAGCGCCCAAATGTTAATCAAGAGGCAGTTAGTATACCATTTATCAACAACCTTTTTAAATAACCATCACGTCGAATAAAAATAGTTTTCGATTCAAGTGCATTATTATTTTATATGCTAGTTAATATAGTTAATATTAGTTATGTAGACACAACTATGTAACTGAATATCAATATCGGAATAGTTTGTGTATTGTTTTCGTGGCTCGCATCTGAAACCACCCTTACTGGAGTGGAAATCGAGGAGATAATACGGCCACGGTCGAGCCGCAACTATCCGGCTTGTCCGTCCGTGCAGGCGGTCTCTTGGCGCAAGTTCCGACTACTGATTCCCTAAATTTATTTCATTAAATTTAATTCTAAACTCTAAGGGCCGGCTGGGAATTCGGTCAGAAGCAAACGAGTTAAAGTTCACGAGTACCGGCAAATTAATCTTAAGGGAGTTTCGATGTTATCCTCTTCCTTGCCTTCGAGTTGCTGCCGACCGTCTGACGTTGTAAATTAACAAACCCTCGCCAGTAATTAAGCGGGAGGTGTGCTTTTGCATTCAGTTTAACGAACAAAAATTCAATTATATTAAATTATATTGAAGCATTTTTAGGCCTTTTTATTTAAGATTTTTTAACGTTAAATTTTTCCTTATACAGTAAAAATGGCAAATTAATAATGTTCTCTATTTTTGTTACAGGTAATAAGCAGTCAATATCAACAGCATTATAGGTTTGCTTAACACATATCTATGAAATTTTCCAGAATATTAAAAGAAAATTATTATTACTATTTTATTTTTCAACAAACCGTCATATGTACATATGCGATAACAACAAAAAGTCAAAATTACAAGGATAAATCATAGACTAAAACTAATTTCAATAAAATTAGTTTAAACATAATTTTAGACGTGTCAACAACAAAAAGCATCTGCTACTTTTACCTATATTTTTAGCGTAAATATCCTTTAATTCCATAGAAATTATTTGCACAAACCTGAATAACACAAACCTTATCTATTTAGTTGAAAATATCACGAATATGTAAATTGAATTTAGTTGCATCTCCCATGTTTAAGTAAGCAACTAAATAACGCTGTGTTGGAAAGCAGGAATACCTGAAACATTTTCCGGACAGTCGCGCAGAAATCTCTTTAAACATACATCTGTGTTAGCGCCGAGCCCGAGCGTTTCTGCCAAATCGAGTCAAGTCGAAACTTTATAATTAACACAGTTAAATATCCATTAAAATTCGTCAAATGAGTCGCCTCTTCATTTGCATATTTTGCAACACGGGTCGAGTTTTGGTGCGGTTAATTTCATAGAAGTCCCAGGACGCTCGTGCGGACTCCTTTCCCGACTAGTCCACGATATGAAATTAAATGTTTATTAAATACAATTATTAACTTACGTGAGCTTTGTACAAAAGGTTGAACTCATGCGAACAGTTTAAACTAACTAACTAACCGTTACGCCAGCCCTCAGCTGAGCCATAGCTATAAACATGTCATAAATTAAATAATAGTACCAATTAGATCGTACCGATTCTATGTAATTAATTGTTGGGATCCGAAACGATTATAAGGTATTAATATAATGTTGAAACATAAATTAGACATGACACACCTCCATGAGATGTACCAGGTGTATTTTATATATTAGTTACAAATTATTGTAAAAAATAGTTTGTGTAAAAATTATAACGAAGATCACACAAATAAAAATCGATATACATTAGAGGAATAAGTAAGTAAACTTTGCAAAGGCTGGCAGACTTACACAAATGCATCGGCAAATGGTATCGTAGAAGTCATTTTCTCAATGCAAAACCGCCGGGGAGTGCTCGTCTGTCAATCACTTGCCCTATAGATAGCATAAAATATTTACAGGCGTAATTCTGAGTGGCCGCGAATCCATTATGTGGCCTTTTATAAATACTCGCCCTATCGTATTGCGGTAGGGTGATTTAAAGGCCATCGTGCACTGTAGTCAGATATAATGTTGCCTTACGTTTGTGAAAAACAGTCTACTGGCCATTATCATAGGGAAACTTTTGACATGCTAGCAATATTCTTTTCACTGTATCATATCTAATGTATGTGCCGGCCCTAACAAGCCCGGTTAGGCTCAAATCGTTACTTATTGATAGTCAGCGGTCTAGACGCGTTGACTTTTCTTTTTCCGGCATTTTGTGGCACGATTTCATAAATTATTGGATAGAACGTTAGATTGCAATCGAGTTATTACAAAAATGTACCTCTTTCTTGCATAAAATTCTAATACTTTTTTCAGTAAATAAATCACATAAAATTATGAAAGTTGTATTAATCTTAAATTGTGCAGCGTCACAATCAAAATCAAGACGTCCCTTGCCAGCTGGTAAGCCGGAGCGCCCAACCATTCCATCATTGATCATTGTCAAAACTTAATTGATGTTTGACAAAGTGATGTCACCGCTTATTTGGGTAACTGGAGAAGCTTTTAAGAATAATTAATGTACCAATGAACTTTGGGAGATTTAAATTTGTCAACCATTATGAGCCATTACGTAGGAGGATTTTTGGAAACTGATTACGTGGGTATTACTCGTTAAAATCAATAAGTTAAACAATATTATACATATATGTCACTTGTTTATTATTATAATTTTAAAATACATTCAACAGTTAAAACCCGGAACGTTCGTAAGAATACATAAATGAATGTTTATTTGTTTCTCTATCACGCAAAAATTATCGAATTAAAATAATATATTGTCGAATCGTAACTGTTTCATGTTTTAAAAAAGTTCCTCTTCGAACGCAGACAATGTCGCAGATGGTTCCTAAAATTAAAACGGTAACTAAACTAAAATCCACGTCCTCGCGAAGCAGAAACTATGTTCGGAGTACAATTCGATATATTAAGTTTAAATTCGGCCCGTCTTGAGAATTTTCTAAAATAGAAATGCTTCGATACGTAACAGCAGCAGTTGAATAGAATCCCCATATAGCCTGCAGCGAGCTAAATTAAGAAATGAAAAATGTCAATGGAGATTGATAAAAGCTATCTAAGATATTGAATCTAGACGCGAAGTTTTTAAATGAAATATATCTTGCATTGTAGTACACTACTATAATGGGTATTTTATGATAAATCATGTTCATTTACAGATTTAATCTGTTAATATAGACTTTAAATGACAATAAAGATTTCAAGTATAATGATAAAGTATAAATGTACAAAAATTATGTATGGTCGAAAATTGGCAATACAACTATGTAATAAGTAAGTTAAGATAATGCGAATGATTTAAGATTTGACTTAT
>DVVJ01000368.1:0-15631 GCA_018234505.1 Junonia neildi neildi
TGTTGCCACGTCCCTGCGAAGTTCACACGCCGTTAGCACAAAATAAAGTACATAGTTATATATAATATTTATGTGAAATTTATGTAGATATATTTTCTCTGAGTACCTATCAAGCATGTAAGTCGAGATTAGCACGAGTTGTTTAAAAAGTTTGAATAGATACAACTTAGATTCATTTTTATAACATAAATTGTGACCACAGTTTTATATTTAGAGTGCCTCTTGCCTATATAAGACTTATATAAAGGCTGCAAATCACGGAATATACATAGTTTATGTAGGGAATGAATTATAGAGAAATATGTGTAATTTTATGGTGAAAATTGTAAGTTGCGTTATGATATGTGACTTGCAACAGGCGACATTTTTTTTAACAGTAGCGACAACACGAACGCAGAAGTCACGTGTCGTACATGTGCATGTGTGCGTACGCCATAACGCGAGATAACACCTCCGTAGTTAGCGCATTCCAATCTTGTGATTTATACAGTTTAACCAGTGCAAAATTATTTTAATGACCAATACTAGGACAATAGTTTTATTTGTATAGTCTTAGATAATACTGTTAAGTTTCACCGACCGCCGGGCGCGAGCCTGGGCCGCGACGAGCGTTCATTGGTCACTTGTGATTATGTTACTATTTTTAAGTGGCATACATAAATATATAACTTATATTGCAATTTTTCTAAGTTCCTGTAGGTATATTGATTATTATATATTGGTACAATTTGTTTTAATGATTATGATTTTTTTTTTATTATAATTTATTTAGACTAAGTTTCGTGACTAGCATGATATACATATACAATTTGTTTTAGTTAAGTCTGTTATCGCTGGGCCACTGCGCGTTCCAAGTTTCGATTTTTCAAAACGTCAGTGCCCAGTCAGTGACTTACGTACGGATTCTGTATATTATGCTGTAAATTAATTGTAATCAGCACAAGTTCAAATAACGTAGGTCCACTTTATTTATATTATTATATAGCTTAAATCGTTGTTACTTCATAGAAGCATCAATGATTATTTTTCCCTTAAGCTGTTTTATTTAACTTTCATTGTTGACATTTTAGATTAGTGAAATCTGTTTTGCCTTAACATTAATAATAGGTCATAATATTGTAACAGAGAGCAGTACGATTTTGTTGAAATATAGTTACAGTATATCATAATGGTCAAGGATCAAATTGGTATTTCGTCAATTGAAAATGCAACAGTACACAAATCCATCGCTGTTGATCATTGTAACTTTTGAAACAAATATAAGCATATCATAGCTGTAAAAATACAATTTTGACAAATAAAAGCTCTACAATCATTACAGAACTACTCTTTTATTTCAACTTCTCAACCTCACCAGACTAAAAGGTATGTACGAAATATAACATTTTGAACAACAATTTTAAATGCAGATTCTCATTTAGCTTATTTTCCTTTCAGATGTGTTTGGATATGACATGTGCTTCCCCGAATATCGCAAGTCCGATACCTCCCGGCAGCCCGACAGCGATTCCACTGTGGTCGCCTCTCCTTGCGCTCCAAGCGTGCCGTCTCCGCAGGTATCTTAGCGACGACTGTATGGCGTATCAGAGTCGTCACTTATTGCACTCTGAACGGCGACGATGCGGCGTTTGTCTCGCGTCATTCCCTTCAACCTGGCTCTTAGAACGTCACGCTGCCCTCCAACACGCCTCACAGTCGTCCACCGATGACAAACCTTTCGTATGCGAACAATGCGGGCAGAGCTACCGCTACAGATCCGCTTACGTCAAACATAGGGAACAAAACCACCGAGCAAGATTACCAGCCGATAAATTATTTACTTGTGACGTATGCGGCATGCAATTCAGATACCTTAAGTCTTTTAAGAAACATCGCCTCAATCACACTCTAGAAAGACTCCATACTAAAAACACCGACCCGCCGGAGGGCACAGATCAAGTCACTAGCACGAATGAGGTTTTAATCGGTCAGTGCGGGGAAATGGACTTGTCTATGAAGAAAAAGAACCGAACCGATGTCGTCAGAACGCCCCCGATAGACGTCATCGTTGATGGCGAACAAGATAGTACCGTAGACTCCAACGGACCCACTGACTCCATCGTGACCGTGGACGATTCGAATGACTGCAGAAACTCTAGCGTTGAAAGCGAAACTAAGAGAGAGGATTCTCTCAAAAGCGAAAGGAGACGCGTCCCCGTATCGTTTGCGAGCGTAAGCTCCATGGCGGACAGCTCCGAGAGCGAGTCACGCGGCGACGGGAAACTCGAGAGTTCTAGTTCACATTCCGGTATTTTGGGATTTTTACAAAACGACGACAGACAGAGAGACAGAGAGAGGAGATTCGCGTGTCCGTTCTGTGGCAAGTGCGTGAGATCGAAGGAGAATCTGAAGTTGCACGTTCGCAAGCACACGGGGGAGCGTCCGTTCGTGTGCCTGTTCTGCGGGCGCGCGTTCGGCGGCAAGAGCGACCTGACGCGCCACCTGCGCATCCACACGGGCGAGCGGCCCTACCACTGCGAGGCGTGCGGCAAGTGCTTCGCGCGCGCCGACTACCTCTCCAAGCATCTCACCACTCACGTTCACAACGCACGCTGATCGACTGCGCCGTCCTGTTTCCGATCTTCTCATACCTCTATAGTTAACGACCGAGTCGTTTTATAACAGCAAATTGGAATATTTTTTAAAATATTTTGAATCTTTACAACTTTATTGTGGATATATTTAAGCAGGTCTAAATAGAATTTTACCATATTGCTTTTTTTCGGAGCGGTGTCTATAGTTTAATAAATAATTTTCTATATTTATTCTATAACGTTTAACGAATGGAAGGAACACTAACGATTGCTGCTAAGTAATAAAATGGATAACTTTATCATACGTCACACTACATTCTGCTCGCAAGGGAAGGCTAAATTATTTATTTTTTTAAATTTAAATTATTTTAACAATTATTCGAACTGAGCAAGAGTCTGAATAGGGTATGTTTTGGTTATAATTGAGTTTTGTTTTCATATATAAGTAGGTATATTTTTAGACGACTAAAAAGTGCGATTTATTTAAGTCATTTTTCGTAACTTTTTATTATATTTTGCGGACTTAAAAAGTTTAAATAAGATTGATAGCTCATTCCAATAAAAGGAAATTAGGAAATTGTAGTGTTGACGATAGGTAGGTAAGAGAATGAAAAAAGCTGTGATTAATATGATTAAGACCAGTCACCAAGTTTTAAAACATCGAAAATGTTTTATGTAATTTAAAATAATTTTAAATGTCTAGATTTAAATTCATATTAGATTTAAGTAATCTCTCTGTGCCAAAATATGTACCTCATAAAAGTAAACATTGAAGTAGATAAACTAATTGTCAAGATTGTTTATACATTTTTTCACATATGATGTTGTATGCAGGTTCATATTAATGGTGTGCGTCTTACACGTTCTGTTACGATCAAAAGGTCGTCCCAACAGAAAAAAATACTTGCCCGCAATCACTTCATCACTCTGGAAAGTAAGTTCTATCTAAAGACGGCGATTGACTCGTGTCTAAGAAACATAACACATTACGTCATTCGTCAGAAGCTAGTGCGAGTCCATTGAATTATTTGCTTTAACGCTGGGTTAGCGTTAAGCGAATATATGAATCCACAAAACCGCGCTTTGTTTCTAGCAATCGATTGTCATTCATTACACTGATCTCCACAATGCTTTCAGTAAATATGTTTCTTATTTTTGACAAGAGATGGCGCTGATCTAATCCCGTATTTTGCGTTTAAAAGTAGCACCCTGTAAATGTCCAAATACTTTCCAAGGGCTTTTTCTCCTATTAAGGAGAAGGTAAATTATATATTATTTTGTATTTATTTTACCACAATCGATAACTGAGAAACATTCGCACTAGACATACTAACAACACAACTGCTAACGTAACGTGTTACGTTACGTTTAAATAGTGTTGTCAATCGCCGCCTTAATGGATCGCTTATTTCCTCTTTTCAAGACTAAAGTAAACTGCCGATATTGTGATATTTCTTTATAGATTTAGACCGTGCACATTTTAGAATTGACGTAGAAATTCTAAGTGTTCCGATGGCAATAAAATAAATCGACTCGATTAATTATATCTTTGATATAAATTCATCGTTTCTATATTTGATAGCAACAATAATACGTAAGCAATACCAGGTTAGATTTTCGACACCAATATACAGCTTTTAAAACAATATAGTCTTGAATTACTTATATTCTTAAATTGTATTTCTAAAATAAGACCAAGAGCCATTATTAATTATTATTTTATGTATTTTTTGTTTATTTAATAGATAATTTTAAGAACTTTATCGTCCACGTTAGTTTTTGCCACTTTACTGATTTAATTAAAGCAAAAATAATATGTAACGTTTGTTTCTACAAACTTACTAGGTACTTAAATACTACACGGTATTTAAAACTGTAAATTTTAGAAATATTGTTTTTACAATACGTTATTATATTATATTTTTCTTTTTATTTATTTTGTGCATATTAAAACGAATCGGTTTTTTACGACTTTACAAGTTAAACTGAGATTGTAATTTTTGAGGGTAGTTTCCCATATTGCCATATTCCCATTGGAAGCCTTATAACGTGAAGCATTTAACGCTCTGATCTTTGTTCGACATCCAAAGGAAAAAATATGGTTATTTTTTCTTCGATAGGGATACGTAGGGATGGTCGTATTTTCGTTAATTCTTTTATAATTTATTTGCCAATTATCTAGTTTTTCAATTTGGAACTAAAATGTAATTTTTCTATGGCTACTTTTCTATGTCAACAGTATCAGTAGTATCAATTTGGTTCTACTTTTTGAAAACGATCATTTTTGCATTGAATTTTTTTGGGTCTGAAATGAAAAACTGTTGGGTTTTCCAATGTCACCAACAGCTGCATACTGCTTACCAGTTTACCTCCACAATATTATATTTTTATACAACTAAATAAAATCTTTATATACAGATTAAATATATTTATAATTTGAAGTCAAACATAATTATTATATTTATTGTATACGATAATTTTATAACAGGTGAATTATTATAAATAATAAAAATATTTATGTCAGATCATTTCGAACATAAATCAACGGGCCATTTTATACTTTTTTCGATTTTAAATTCAATAATAGTTTTAGATTTCTTTTCTATGTGTCACGTCGAGTGCAACTCATTGTCAATTAAATTATTATAATTAAGGAAATATATTATGTACTATGTAACTGATATTAGTCATTGTTCCAGTAAGCGGGCCAGTATTTTTTAAAACTTGAAATAATCCGTCGGGCATTAGTTACGCGAAGTAACGATAAACTCTCAGTATAAATACATAGAATAATAAAAAAAAATATTTGTTCGTATTTCTTGTAAGCTAATAGTCAATGCAACGAAAAAGCTGTTTGGTACCCGTTTTATTGAAGTTAGGGTTATAATATAATAGTCTAATTTATTTAGTTAGAACTGTTGTCGATTTAAAAGAGTTCTTAGGTCGTCGCCGATAGTCAAGTTCTATAGACAAACACGTGAAGGGACGAGAGAAGTATATCACGTTATAACGTGATAGAAGATGCACGATCGTCTGTCTATAAACTGAGTTATATGTAAAGGTTGATTAAAGTGCGAACCATCACATTAGTCTTAAACAATAATTAAACAAAAACGTTTTTAACTCTTCTCAACGACATTTTGCTTTATTTGAGTTATCTATCCCATAAAACAATAGTTCGGTCTCATAACAAGTGGAAATATTAGTCATTGAGACCGAAATATTTCAATAGCATGAATATGACTAGATAATAATGTGACCGTTCGACTTTAATTTGTGGGATAAAGGGTTTTTCAAAGAATTTCTTTTGTTTTTTTTTTCTATTTTTTCATTGTTATACATAATAATAATAATACAGATAAATAAAGTGTATTTATTATGATATATTTGAATTTGCCAGAGGGATATTATAATAAGTAATTTTAGGTAGTAGAAAACTTCTAGTATAAAACGAGAAGCAATACTCTGAATTTTTTTTATTTTTTACTACCAAAATACTCTAATTACAATGTATGGAATAAATTTGGCATTAGGAACATGCTAAATTAAAGTCTGATGAGCTGTTTTTTTTTTCAAATTCTGCATTGTAATATTTAGGTATGATTCGTACCGTCAAAATTAATGTAAACGCATTAAACTGTGTGTAAGTAGATATTTGCCTTTACGTCAAATTTATAAAAAAAAAATAATCATTCGAAATTGATGTTGACTGTTTTTATAATTATATCAGCCGTAGTTACTTGATGTTGTGGTGTAAATTAGTGTCTTATAATATAAGGTCTAAATCACTCAAAGTAACCTTAACAAAATATTATGTTTCTTAAACAGATGTACTCCGATACTATAGTTTTGGAATATGTATTTTTTACACATAGCAATTATTGAATAAAAAATGACAGTCAGATCATAGAGGTTACCTTTGAGTGATTAATTTGAATTCTAGTAGTCTTTAATATTGGTGTGGTCTTCTTTATAATACATGTTCACGTAACTTATTACTGTAATTTATAATGTATAATTTAAAATCAGATTCTAAATATATATCGAGCACAGCAAATGTTTTGTAAATATGTGCTATACCAGGACAATTGTGATATATTAGATTAAGTGAATTCTGTTCAAATTGATAATGATTACCACTAAAGACATATTGTCCTTTACTTCGGAGCTAGAATTTATTTTATCTGTGTTATGGCCACAGATTATAAAAAATAATTATGAATCTAATAATTTTTATCGCGTACTGTGAGCCAATGGGCATTACTTACTGTCAGTTTTTCTTTTTATTTTTTTTTTAAGTTCAACATTCAAGGTGTGAGAGAGGTTTTTTAGGTATCAGATTCATATGGTGTCGGTATACGGACACACTGTTTGTTAATTTAGTACTGCGCACAATTTTAAAAGTTTTTAACATTATATAATTATCTCCGTCCAATTATCGTCAAATCGCGTTTTGGGTTATAATTTGTAAGTATTGCGTTTTAATGGGATATTTTTACTACAACGAAACTATGTATGTTAATTTTACTACATCAATATTTATATTTAAATAACATAGTAAGGATGTGTCTTCAATATTTCAATTTACATCAAAACAACGATAGACAAGACTTCTTAACTTAATCGACATAAGTCTTTTAAAAGTTCTGTAAGGTTTCCAAAAAGCAATCACCAGGGGATGAGTAGAGAACTAAGCTATATTGTACTATTTAAATGTAATCGATGTATTAAAGTAATTTTATTAAAGGCACGAAAGACAACGAAGTTCGCGTGGTGGTTGCTAACATTGTGATATTACTATTAGTTGTGACCGCGCTATGTCTGACAGCTGAAGTCTCTCCACAGCCTAGCCAACGATCGAACCTAGACTGATTTTCGGGTAGACATAAAGTAGGCCAGAAATTTTGCAGTCAATAAGTAATATAATTAATTAATAGGTATTGATTTTAAAACTTTTTAAAAGCCAAATCGCAGTCGCAATAGTTTATGATATAAAACAATAAGAGAGTTTATTTAATTTTAAACATAACTTATACAGAATGTTTTATATACGGACCTTAAATTATTTTTCAGATGTATTGATTTTTATACATGTCCATATACAAACAATGAATAGCGGTAAGTGTAGATATCGTAGATGGGTCTATTAACTGCGTGGTGCTACAATGTGTAATGATATGTGATAGAAATTGTTCTTCAGAGACATTTTATTTATTGATGCTTCCATAGGTATTAAATATAATCACATTACATTTTGATATACAAACAGCAACAGCAATAATTTGATTTAAGATCGTAATACCTAATACATAAGATTATTTTCCAGTGTTTATTATAAATGATGTTATCGTTGGACTTATGGGAGTCTTCAAAACCAAAGTGTATTTTTCAGTAACGACCGTTTAAAACTTTGGTTTGTATAAAAAATTGGTAGTGGATATATTACGATGGATTACACTAAGTACATAATTATTTAATATTTTGCTGGATCGTTTTTTTTTTCTTTTTTGTTAAATAGCGTTTAGTATTTTTTACGTTACTTATTTTAATTTATTATGTATTTAATATAATAACAATCAGAAACAGCTAGATAGTTAATATTAATTTTATTTCGACTCGTTAATGTTCGCTCGTGATGTGTGTTAACTTGTTTTATGGTATTTTTATTGTATGACGAAGTAAGTTATACAAATATATCTTCGTATGTTCAAGTTCATTGCTTAAAGATTCTACAGGAAGATTCTTAAGGCGAATTTTAATCATAGTCTCACTTCTGATAGGTAGTTTAAAAGAGGTTTTTGTTGTAAAATGTTTTTAATTTAATTTGTCTATGATTAGGGAATTCATCTGCCTAACATGAAAAAAATATTTTTGTTTAGTAAATATTTTTAAAATATAAATATTTTTTATCATCATACAGTCTTTACAGTTTTTTGTTATATAAAATATATGTTTTATATTTAAAATAATAAAACTGGCACAAACAGGATCATTCAATGTTCGGTTGATAAATTCCCTAATTTGAAGCCAACGCTAGTGTAATACATACTGTTATATGATATAATATATTTTTTTTACTGGTATATTTCAGATAATTATTACTGTTAAACAGATAGTCCTGTTTTATAGTTTTAACACGACAAACTTTTTAATAGGAATTTTAAGATTTTTTTATTTGGCAATATTATGTCAAATTTTTATCTACGAAAAGTCCATTGGTTTTAAATCTCTTGTCCATTTTCCAACTAACTTAGGATAGTTCAATACTTTGGATATGTATTAAGTCACTTAAAATTGCTATTGTGTATATTGTTTCAATTAATATCGATGTGCAAAATTATAGTAAATGTCTTGGATCTCTAAAAATTAAGAAAAAAAAAGACAAAAACACTTCACGAAATTTCTAAATGTGCAATAAATGTGTGTGTTGTAGTGTTACCATTAGGCGTAAAAATTTTACTAAAAATTATGGTTACTGACACTGACGAACGTGTTTAATCACTGTTCGTTTTTTTAAATGTTTCTAACATTATGATGATCTCAATATAGGTAACCATACTTTTTAGTGTGTTAAATGAAAATTTGGCACTTAAAGGCACATTTTCCTATTATAAAAAATGGATTGAAAACGTGTTGAAAATGGATTTGTTGGGTAATTAATTTCGTAATGAAATATATTTGTTTCATTAAAAGATCTTTTATTTCACCCTTATTTCCTATAAAATACGAAGTATTTAAGAACTTTTTAATATACAGATATGTAGACAGATATCGACAGATGTTATTTTTTCTAAATAACCGTGGTCGATTTCTGCCTAGGAAAATTATTTATTAGCAAAATAATTTATTATTATCAAAATTTGTCCCTAGACTACCTTAACAGTGTTACGATATTCATTACATTTGTTTTTTTCCGTAGTCAGATTAAAATTTTCAAAAATTAAAATCCACGAAACTATGCTGTGCGTCAGAACGGCGCTGTCTTATATTTCGGCCGTCACACAGATGTAAAGTGACAGTAATGACATTATCACAACAGACTAAACATCGAAATTGTGATTGCTTTATATTTTGTGTATTCCGTATAATGATTTATTCGATTAAGCAACGGTCATAATTCCGTTGTCATATATCTGTCCATGTCAATGAATCCTCCCACTCTAAGGACATTTACAATCTGTAAGAATTATTGGAAAATTCCCCCCATATTTTACAATCGCGTATTATTTTACATGTATCATGTTTATCATATTTTGGCGAAATAATTAGAATAGTCATAGAAGAGACAAAATTACTCCTATTTATTTATTTATTAGATATATATTTTATAGCCTTATAGCAAGAATACAATAGAAAAGGTAAAATAAATCTATTTGCAATATCCATATCCGATTTTCCATCTTTACTTATTTTCTCTGATTTGTAAGGCAAGTAAGAGCAAATAATAATATATGGGTGTTCCGGCAAATCGTCTTATTAGTAAAACGATACTAAATAAGAAAGTCAAGACTTATATCAGACTAACTTTAATAAACAAATGTATAGTAAGGCACATTAGGAATGTATATAAAATCTTATCAAAGAGATTATACAAAACTCTTGAAATATAACTATATTCGAGCACATTTGGAAAAAAATATACTTAAAAATATATCAAAGCATTAGATGTCATACGCTTACAAATACTTAAAGGATAAAAATATAATTCTTTATAATGTAAATCCACATCCATACCAGTTTAATGATGGAAAAGTCTAAGGTTGGTGTGTGCGAGTACGATCTTGTGTTCATTGCAAGCGTCAATCACTTCTTTATCATTGTTCGAGCCCGACGGACTGCCGATATACTCTACACCGCACTGTAATTAAAATAAGATTGTTGAAATTATCTTTGGAACTCTTCTTTCCTTGGGTTTGTATGCATAGGACGTAATTTATATATTTTGAAACTATTATTCTCTATCCTTCGTTGAAGTCTTACTAATGTGTACAGAATTTGGGTTGCCATTTCTTAATCGAAATTTTAAAATAGTATTTGAAGCTGAAAACCCTAGACAAGAGGAAAACCAGGCCACAGTAGCATAATCGGATTCCTTTTTTAGGTCACTTATTTGTTAAAAACCAGGATGATGTTTAAAAACTATCCCGGACAACCCTGGACAGCCTAAAAACCAACCATGGGGAAACATAACTGCTGGCAACACTTTTGTAATAAAAGTTGCAATAATCATGTAAATCTATACTAAAAATTACCTGCACAGCTCTATCAATGTTGTCTCGGAAGGGGAAGAACGCATCCGACGCGAGCGCCACTTTGTCCATCGTCTTCACCCACGCGTCCCTCTCCTCTGCTGTAAGCAGTGCGGGCGGCTCGCCTTCGAACAGGCTCTTCCATTGGTCCAGTGGCAGATCCGTTCCTGTAGGAAAAATAACATTTGAGATTTTTAACTAACAAAATATTTGAAGTAATATTTTAAAAATTTATATTAAAGTTACAATGAGTATGCAACTTCGGAATTGTTTAAAAAAGCTGCAGCATTTCTTAAGAAATATTCGAAAATGAATAAAAGAAATCAGGGCTGTTAAAATATTAATTTAAAAAGCTCTTACAAAATATCATTAAAAATAAACACGCCATGCATGTACTTATAATTGTCCTGAAATTTTTAAAAAAAGATTAGGCAGTCTGTACTTCCATAAAGCATAGTAAATATCAGCTCATATACTACGTATAGTTTTCCCCTTAAAAAAATGGAATTTCTTTAAACTATAATATAAATAATAACATGGACGGGGAATAGCCGAGTTGGACAGTGTTTTAACCTGGTTACTCTACACCTTAATACGTGAAACCTTTGCAAGTTGTTATTTTACGTAGGGTGGAGATGGATGGAAGGGCGCTCCGGGCGTTGCTCCGCCGGTTACGAGCAAAGCAATACATGGAAGGGCAGCGCGCTGCGAAAGCTATCCCGGAGCCTCTCCGTTTCCGTGCTGCGATGCGATGGTCGGCCATCGCAGGGGTTTTTAGTGAGTACAATCCCATATTTATTTTTTTATGGGATAGGAGGCAAACAAGCTGATAGATCACCTGATGGAAAGTCAATGCTGCTGTCCATGGACATTTGCAACACCAGAGGAGCTAACGCGTTGCCGGCCTTTTAGGGAAAATAGATAGGGAATAAATAAAAGAAAAAAGGGAAGAGACCGGCGCGGCCGGTGGCGCCGCGTCCACCACAGCGCCGCCTTGCCGCTACTACTGCTACCAGTGGAGAGGTATGTACGTACCGACGGTGCCGTTGACGTAGTTGTCGATGGCGTTGGAGACGACGGCGCGCGAGAGGCCGGCGCGGAAGGCGGCGGCGCGCGCGCGCGGGTGGCGCCGCGTCCACCACAGCGCCGCCTTGCCGCCCGCCAGACGCGTGCAGTGGATGCGCGACTGCTGGCCCGCGCCGATGCCGATCACCTGCAAACGTAATTATAATTATCATAGAAATAATTTCTGTCACATGAGGATATAACCTGAAAGTAAGCTCTTCGTTACGGCGCTCAAGGAATTTTATGTAAGAAAAACCCACCCTAGTGCATGGCGCACTAGGGTGGTTTTTCCTTACATAAAATTTATTTATTACATTTAAGTTTGTTGAGTAGTTTCTCCGTTAAAGCGAATAGCTGATGAATGACGGCTACGGGCGCCAAGGCTATACCTTCTGCCGGGACTATTTCTTACCGTTACTTTGTACACTGGGATCTTTATTCTCGACTTGAGGGGTCGGGATCATTTTGACCTATTTGACATATTTAAGTTAAGGAAGTATAAAATTTAATACTTAAATTATCATACCTGGCCATCCCTAGCGTAGCAGACAGAGTTACTCTGCGTGTATTTTAGAGCGATGGTAGCTACTATGAGATCCCTCACGGCATTCGGTGGAAGATCCTTATTGTTAGTAACAATGTTTTTAAAGAGGTCTGGAGTAATCTTTGCGTCGTTACGTCTCTGTTCTAAAGTGAGACCGAAAATAGTCTTTTGTTCCATCAAATCTGGCGTATAGTTGGGATCCATCTACGAAGTAAAATATATTAATTAATAATGTAAAAATAACTAAAATAGTTTTTTTTTCTTTTTCCTATTACTGTATATATGAGACTCACTTTCCTACGAGCACCATTAAACAACTTCATTAGAATTCGCGCTAAAATTGACAGTTGAGCAATCAACTGCCTCCCAATCAAAGATTTGACAGTTCCCATACATTACAGTTAAGTAAATAAAATAATCAGACACAACGAGAAACCAATTAAAACTCACTTGCAACACACAATAGCTGCCTCCCTTCTTCTTCTTCAGCAGTTCAAGAGCTGCGGGAGAGTATCCAGGCGCCACCACACCATCTGACACTTCACGAGAGATGATCCTTGCCGTGATCTCGTCGCACTCGTCGGACAACGCGATGAAATCACCGAACGAGCTCATGCGGTCAGCTCCACGTGCGCGCGCGTACGCGCTCGCGAGCGGACTGAGACGATCGCGCAGGTCCGACACCATGCATACCGCCGCCTGATCAACACGAATGGTTAGTAACGGATTAATTTTATTATCTGTTGCTTTTTTTTATTTGTGGATAGTCACGACGCATATCGTCGTTGAAGTTCTAACATCGTGTAAATCATTTTATAGCTGTTCTGAAATTTTAATACCATATGCTAAAGAACAAAAAAGCCCATCGGTTAAGAAATCAAAAACAGAAAACTTTGAATAAAAACTGACATATTGAGTGTTTTATCATACTAGTTTCATACTGGCTTCAAACTAATGAATGACGTTTTTACGCTCTCCTGAAAAGTTGATATTTCTGACTTACGCGGTGTTAGAACTTAAACGACGATATTCAATCTGAGGTAGCTGCAGACATATGCATTCTTCAATTAATATATTCTGAATTAATCGTTACTTTTTCATCTTCTGAATTTATCGTTAGTTTTTGAGTCGTCTGTCTTGACGTGAATGGCCGTTTTAGTTCATCACGCTTATTGGTGCAGTTGACCGCGTATTTAGTTAGCACGTGCAGGTCATTATTACAAGTTGGTAAACAACCCGACCTAGACAAAGCTAAGCGTCACAGCACGTTTTCTGAACAATTGTAAAAACTTTTCCATACATCGATATATTCTAATTTCGTTGCATAATACGTGTTGCAAATATAATAATTATGGCCAAGGTTATTTATTTATATAATTTACTGGCTCACTATCTCGATATTTTAAAAAAAGAAAGTTAGAAATAAATCATATTAAAACAAAATTTCGGCTGGGGTGGTATGGCTGGCACCCCGGGGTGCATTTTTACCGTGTTGATGTTGGTTGGTATCATCACCCAGTATGATTATTAAATTTAAAATTTGATAGCTTACGCATCATTTAAAATGTCAAGAATTCCTACCCTCATCTCCTCAACTTGTGTAGTTCTTGACTTAAATAGTTGGTCTACTGTTGGAACCTACCAACCTTACGTTTAAGGCAGCTACTGATCTAGTGGTCATTGGTTTTTATGCTGGCAATCTTGCAAGCTTCCTTAGCTCTTGTCACTTTCCAAATAATCTCGTCACAGATCATGTCTCCTAATGTAAATCTATGGAATAGCAGACATCATGGCTTTAAGTCATACTGGGACTATTTTTAAAGACCATATCATCAGGTCCAATATAGTCAAAATTTCGGTAAAATTTTAGTAACAGCATATTATATAGCTCATAATTTTACTGACAGAACACCTGTCACGGAATCGAAATCAGGAAATATTTAAAATTTTATATTTAAACAATCGCCTAAATTAGCTTTTTAATGTAAAACACTACGAATAAATTTCAATACTTAATTAAACTTTTGTTATGACAATAACACCTGAGGCCTTCGAGAATTTTGGTAAAACAGCCTATTATCATGAATATGCATTTATCTGCGGCTGGCAGAATAATTATTACAATTACGACGACCCTTGCGCCCGCGCAGATAGCTTTATCTGACGAAACTTGCTCCAATTAACGTTGATCAGGAGATCCGTAGACAAAACGAAACTGATTAATTAATTCAAATAAAAAATATAACTTGTAACTGATTAAAGGAAAAAACATTTTTTTTTCATTAGTTTATCATTATAGGTCTGGTACTATTCAAGGCCCTGATTGGCTGCTCGAAGAATTCAATGTTTCTTTAATAGGATAGAAGATTTTACAACAAAGTGATGGTATTACAATGATATAATAAAGAAGAAGGACTTTTTGAAACCTAGAAACTGTAGGCCTAGATACTTCATATTGATGAATTGGATATTAATTTTATATAACCCAGACCCAGAAAACTTCTAGTTAGTTAGTTATTTCCCAAAGATGAGTGCGAGTTCAGGTAGCGTATTTTCCTTTCCTATCAAATTTCAAGCTGGCGAAGCGTAGTTCTTATTTTTTGCAAATGTCCATGGAGCCAAACAAATCTAGATCAGATGCCTGCTTGTTTACTTGCTGTTTCCATAAATGTCCTATCTACATCACTCAACGATGAAAAAGGAGATTGTGGAGTATATTTGCAGGAAAACGAATAGCAAAACTCAGGTTTATCAAATTGGAATCGCAAGATTCTTCTTAATTTTTGTGGTAGGATACCCTGCAGCCTGTAGACCTGCACAACGTGCAATAGGAACACATTAGGAATGTCAAAGATTTAAGTTAATTTGTATTAGTATATTATAAGATTACAATGTAATTGTATACAGTTTTAAGTCTACGAGTATTAGTATATTAATCTATAAGATAATGCATACTGTGTCATTATATTCTTTAGGGTTAATAGTACCTGGAAAAAATAAAATAAAATTAACGAATAGTTGCCCTTCGCAAATTCACTCGTGAGTCGTACTAATGTCTGTATTTAAGTATAGAGACAATTGGGAAATCGAGTACTGCTTTGTTTGTGGTCACAAGGCTCAACCAAAGGAGACAATTTATTTTCGCACCGCACCGAACGGTAACGTATATTAATGGCATTATCCTCTAAAATAATAACTTA
>DVVJ01000369.1:0-15628 GCA_018234505.1 Junonia neildi neildi
TTGTCGTCGTCGTCAGCCAATCGCAGTCCACTGCTAGACATAGGCCTCCCCGAGTTTGCGCCAAACATCCCAATCCTCCGCAACCCTCATCCAGCCTGCTCCGGCAACCTTGCGTATGTCGTCGGTCCAGCGGGCCGGAGGGCAGTAAATCTTTGAAGTTGGTAGTTTACCTTCGTTTTATTATTGCGTATCTACTACCTACAGATTATAAAATAAAAAGCTAATAGAATAAAAACTGAAAACTGAATCCATTACAGTTAATAAAAGAATAATATTAAATTAACCTTGAAAATTGAACGTTCAAATTAGTGTAATTATAAATCAACAAAAACTCTTATCAAGTTAAAATAATACAATAGGTAAATACAATTATTAACGTAAATATTTTAAAATTCTAAATACATTTGCTATATAATTTTCATAGCAAAAAAAATATATAATACCTTAATTCGTTACGCTATGCCGCCACATAGTGGATAGGAAGTCAAAAGAAAAAAAAATCTTGACATGATGTCTTGGGTAACAATAACCTAAATGTTCCACGTTATAGTACTGTGTCATTCAACGCTTACTTCCTTCACAAATTATGGAACAAGGGCCGTCTCTATCATGTGAGATTTAATCGTAAAAACCGCATCAAAATCGGTTCGTTCGTTTAGGCCCTACGATGTTACGGTCAGGCTGACACACAAATACACGTAACTTATAACCCTCCTTTGGTAAATCCAAAGGGATGTAACGCAGAATCATTAAAATAATTCAAAACATTACGACTGCCGCAGAACCGATGGCCGTTGGAGCAGACGGGTCCTGGAGTGGAGACCGCGTCTTGGGCAAACGTAGTGTAGGACGCCCTCCGGCCCGCTGTACAGACAACATACGCAAGGTTGCCGGAGCAGGCTGGATGAGGGTTGCGGAGGATCGGGATGTTTGGTGCAAACTTGGGGAGGCCTATGTCCAGAAGTGGACTGCGATTGGCTGACGACAACGACGAATTCTATTATCCTTTCAATTATAATTGATAGGAATACTCAATTTTTCCTGTTACATTATGCTAAATAATTATTCAGAATGTCAACGCGCATTGTGTCCACGAATTTACATTACATCGTTATTTACATCGAATTTTTATCGTTATAATTTTGTATCAATAACTTTCCTAATGACGAACGAGTCCAATTAAAAGTAGAACGAACATTCTATTAATTATTCTATTATTAAGTATCAATTTGATGTCATTTAGTTCAAAGTTCTTTTCCATTTGCTAATTCAGGATACTTTTTAATTTATTTTAATATTTCTATTATTTTCAATGCGGAAGTTTTTTTTTTTTTTTTTTTGAAAAGACACGTGGATATATGTTGCTCTTTTATGCAAAAATAATCAAACTGGCTTTGATGAAAATTTCTCGTAATTGTTCATATATCAAACTGACACATACAATTTTTATCGTCACACTAGAAACTACACGAATGGACGCTGATGAATTATAAAATGATTGAATTTTAACTAACTACAAAGAGATTTTGGATTTAAAAAAAAATTACCTTCAAAAATTTAAATGCCGCGTGATGTGTAGTCTTCTACGCACTTCGCGACATTTTTTAATTAACTAAGAACTAATTCTATAATTTTATATTAGAAACTATGTAATTTGTTACGATAATTTCAATATTTATAATCAAATTAACAATAAATGAACTGTAAACAGATGTCCTAGTAATGTCAGATCAGGATGAAGCTAATGCACTTACATCATAATCCCAGGTAATTGCCTATTAACCTAAACAATTGCAAGGATGTCAAGAGGATAAGGAAAACAGCGGACAGACGGACAGTTCCTTGTTATTAGCTAAGGCGATTACATCAGGATGACATAACGGAGCTCGTTGGAACAACACCTGGACAAGACTTGACAATAACTGCATTAGATAATCCTTATAAGAATTATGAGTTTTGTAGGTAACTTATAAGATTGTTCAGACACCAAAACACTTCTTATTTGATTCCTTGTGTAATATTTAAAGATAGATATTTAGTCACTTAAATAAAAATCAACGGATTTCAACTTACATTAGATTTTTAAATATTTAATTGAATCAGGCGTTAGTTTGCGGAATTCCATAATAACAAATTTATTTTGCTATAATCTCACGGATTATATATATAAATGAAACGGATGATATATAACAAAATAAATATTTGATTTGTTAAATAGACTTTTATTTTCTAGCAGAACCATAAGTAAAGCGATATATTTAAGATTTTTTAAGATTTTTCATTCAGGAAATCTTATCTCCGTTGTTCCTATTTAATTTAATCCTTTTAAAAACAGCATGTTCTTAACGCAAGTTGAAATAATTTAAAGACTTTATGCACAGTCTCCTTAAAACATTATGCCTTAGTTGCAGCTACTAAAATCTAGAAAATCTTAAAATAGAATAATCTTGAGGAATTCAGAAGGGAATGTTAAAAAAAAGTAAACTAGAATATTGAAAAATCTGATTCCAAATTTTAAAAGGAGTAAATTACAAATATAAATCAAAGCTAAATAAACATAAAGATAGCGGTAATGAAAACATCCAAACCTCAAGTCGATCGTTGAAATATCAAACAGAAGAAGTTTGGTTAATGATTATGAAAACTGGACGGGTGTCAGGGGAAATCTGAAGCGAGCCAATTGTTCAACTTGAGTCGAACAATCGTAAAACTTCGACTATACCGTTTTTATTTGGGAATAAAAAGTATTATAGTGAGCAATATAAATTCAGATTGCCAACCCTCGGAGCTCCGGATTTTCTTTAAACTGATGTTTCCTGAGATCTCTATCTCCATATCTGTATTTTACGTCTACAGAAATACAATACGGTTTGTTTTCTTGTGTCTTCTATTCCTTAACAATTGTATTTTAGAAGGTAGTAGATCTACCTTACCTAGTTTAATGATCCGTGTAATTAAATTAAAATTTTGCTAACTTACGAAACATATTTTAAGTATGCAAATGCGTCACATTATTTATTCCAAAAGATATTCAGAGTAGATAAAGAATAAGCACTAGACTTGAGTCATCGTCCTAACTAAACACAGTTAACTCGAGAAATTTATATCTATAATCACAACGCAGATTTCACTTAGGCTTGTAATTTGAATACAAAACCCCCTCTGGTGTTTTCTTCAACGTTAGCATTAAGCTGTCACGGGTATAGGTTAAGATAATTTAATATTCTATTATGCGAAATGCCAGGAATAAACAAATATGGTACAGTAAAGCTTGATGCTATGAATATTCAAAGGGTTATGATATTAAAAACGTTGGTAGCGAAACGAATAGCGGAGGATATTTATCAAAAACACGATACTTAGAACAAACAGACGGAAGTATAAATAATGGGGTGAAGGAGAGGGATATCTTCCTTGAGCCCGAACGGGTGACGTCACGTTATCGGCCGTGGGATTGTTTACACGATACGGAAGGTTTTTAAGGTCCGACTACATCCAAAATTATCTGTGCTATCTAGTTTTCATAGCTTCTAGAAATAGACAAAATACACATCTGATAAATTAGCATCATTATTTTAGTGTGCGATCTATATAAAACTATGTGAACTGGCATTTTTTTATCTTCTAGACAAATATGGAGTGCTGCTTTGTTGCGCTCTTTTAAAATACTAAGGGTTGCCTTTTCCATTTCCGTCCAATTAGAAAAAAAAAACAATATTTGAAGTTGAAAATTCTTACTAGATTTTCAACTTCATTGCTTATTTTTTATCTTAGACGAAAACGAACGATCACGACATTTTGATTGATTTTATCCTTAAAAAGTAGGACGGCCCTTAAAAACTATCTACCGCAGACACCCTTAACACAATATGTTTTTTAAAAAATGTGTTAAGAAGAAACACGTTCTGCGCTAACTTACGTAAACAGATTCACCATCTAAAAATCTAGACGCATACCTGTAAACTAATTTGCGAAAGTTCAAACCTGTATTCGCGTGTGTATCCGACCTTTAGAAGTAAATTGAGTCAGTAAGCGTTTTATGAATTGTCGCCTCGCTCACCCACTTGTGACTTGCGTGTTTAACAGATATTGCCTCGTAAATATTCCGAAGTTTCCGAACAAAAACCATTATACCAATTTTATAAGACTTCAAAATTACAATTTCACCGGAGTTACCGGGATGGGGTATTACCTAACTCGTATACAATGGGAAACTTCGTGAAGGTAATTTTATATTTACATAATAAGATATCGAAGTGACTATATAGAAAATATTTTGAGAAAAGTGTTACAAGACAATTGGGAATTAGAATTAGTAGCAAATACATATATGTAGTATGGTTTTACAATTAATCGATAGCTCAAATCAATTATATTTAAAAAAAAGTAGAATTTCTTTATTTTTGCACGTATTGTCTGTAAAACGATTAAACCAATAAAAATAAAAATATCAAAATCTTTGATTTTAGGCAAGATTTTAGAAAAAAAAAAAACATCATCTCACTGGGAACAAAATCGAACAAATTCCAAAACCGCAGACACAATTTAAACGGAAAAATAATAAAGCTATCCATAACTAGTTTACACAAGCATGAATATTAAAATCCAAGAACCAAGTGTACCACGAAGCAGATAACGCGAAGGGCGTTTCAAAATCCCTAATACCTTTTGCCTATCGACCGATTGGACTGCAATTAACCTATCAATTTATTACGCAGAGTGTCAGAGTGACATCAATTAGAGAAACTATTAACTCTCGAGAGCATTCCGAATAGCTCCCAGAAGACAAATTGTCCTGGACCCCTCAAATTGGTGACGCGTGACGTTCTAATCACTGCTATCATAAAGTTTTGCATTCGAAGTTGGGTTTAGAGCACACTGTGTTTCAGCAACAATGTAGATTTAATTTTAGTTAGTCTACAATTTTGTAAGTTTCTAATATTTCGTTGGATAATAAATTGGAACATGACTTTACACATGGTTATGATTAAGCCGTAGTGATTATATAAAACATGGTAAATAAATACTTTAATTTAATAACTATTACAGATAGTCACAACATAGTAATATAAACTTCCTATACGATTAAAATGACGAAAATCCTTTAACATTCATTAAAAAGAAAAACGAAATTTTCAAATGCAATGAAGGTCTTACCATATTGTATACAACGTGTCCAACAAAATTACGAGCACATCAACTAAACTAATGAAATGAGGATCAAGCACCAAGTGTCCCAAACCAACGCCGCAAATCGCAAGTGACCTGAAGTGTGACAATATATCAAGGCTGGTGCCAGAATAGTTGGTGAAGTCGCCAAACTTCTGTGTAACAGCAGGCACCAACATGTGCCCCGAAATGTGCCGACGTGTTTGTTACATTATATTTGAATTTGCTTAGTAGCGTGTTTATTTACAGCTTCTACAACCCTTGGGTCCTGTTTCAGGTAAATATGTTTTGGAAAGTGAAATTTGTGTAAGACTCGAAGGTTGATGATATTTTTAGGGTGATAATTTATGTTTATTTAAGGCTTAGGTAATGGCATTTTTAGGTCAGATGATGTTGAGAAATCCAGTGACATAGGTACGTATAATTAAATTTGTTAATTGTGATTCTTTACAGAAACCTTGAAATATAAATAATTGTGCCCAAAATAAGACGAAAATAATTTAGAAAATAGGAAAAAAATATTAGAGATCAAAAGAATGGAACTTCAAATAATAAATTAAATTAGCCTTAATTTATCATTCTAAGAGGAGAACCTTAATGTTGTACAAAGAACGTCACTGAAAGTATTAATTATCTTAATATTCTACAAAACCTAATTAAGGAATGATGATGGAAAAAAATCTTTAGAAGATTTATCGCTTGTTATTTAAGGGTCAGATTACGGTGAGATAATAAAACCGAAATAAATATTCTTAAACAACACCGCAGCAATTTTTACGTAATGAGGATATTAAAATTGAAAAATAAATAAATAAAAGAAAGAAATTTAAATGTTTTAAATGCTTAAATTAGGTAGTAATTAAAAAAAGGTTTGTAGTAAATAAACTACTTATTAATATCACCATTATGAGAAATAATAAAAAATATGTGCAAAATTGACAATGAAAATGAATACATGGCGTTTATTAAAAATTTCAGGATTAAACGTCAGGGTTTACAATAACTAATGAATATGAATAAAATTGGTCTTCCACGTCTTCAATATCAATCGGAATTAAATCCTTAATAATAACTGTATCATCAGACATCTAATAACCATATTTAGAGTTAACTCAAATGAAGATGGGTTTCATAATAAAGTAATTCAGATTAATCGTGACGATGTTACCATTGCGTTTGAACCTTTGTACTTTATGGTATCGTTTATTACCCTTTTTATTAAATCGCCTCTCTAATGCCCAGTTCGTGAGATTGAGTTCTAGTTAAAGCGGGTTTTTGTTTTTATTTCATGGCTTAATTTTAAAGCTCTGATACGCCTTTTATCCACTAGCCAGAGATAAATATACTACTTGATAAATGGTTTAGTGATGCCTTTCAAAATATTGTGTTTGCTGGAGATTATGAAACATTGGTGTTTTGTTTATGTTAAAAGTATTGCTACATTATTGCTACATTATTGCAAATACCATGAATCGCAACGCACGCAAATTTGCTTATAAATAACTTGAGCTCTTTTGATTTTCGATATGGAGGGACCAGCTTAGTAACTGTCTTAAGAGTTGTCGTTGTCGTCAGCCAATCGTAGTCCACTGTGGGATATAGGTGATAGGCCCCCCAAGTTTGCACCAAACATTCCGGTCTTCCGCAACCCTCATCCAGCCCGCTCCGGCAACCGCGCGTATGTCATCAGTCCATGTCTTAAGAGTGTGTTTATATAAATACTTGAAATAATATTCTTGGCTCACTTCATTTTCTGATAGGTATAAAAGTACTTCTATGTCTTAACTTGTTACAAAATCCGGAAGCTACTATTTTAATGCGTATGTCAGAGGAAGAAGAGTATCTCATTTCATTGAAATTGGTATGGCAATATTTGTGACATTAATTGTTTCAATAAATATTACATTAAAAGGAAATATTACAATTAAATTTTATAGCGTCTGCCCACGACTACGCCCATATAAGTTTCTGATTGACCAAGTTTAATGTGTAACGGTTCTTCTTAACAAGCAAAAATTTATTTTACCTTTATAAAGTTTGTATGAAGTATGCATTTTGTACAATCAATGATCTGCCCAAGGAAATGTTGAACATATTTTTTTTCCATCAAAATAGATTATAATAGCTGTGATTTTTATGACAAAATGGAGACATTTTTCGGAATACATGGCTTAGAAATGTATTACTCGATGAACAAGAGAGAATTTCGTCTATGTTAGTCCACGAGAAAAATCAACCGACAAACGTTTCTTAATTCAGCCCAAAAGTCCCAGCTATTTTGACTGCAAAAAGTGATCAACTTCGTCCATTCCTAATTAAAGGCGTAATTCCGTAAAAGCTAAACTATATAGTAGTTAGTAATTAATGGTAAAGTAACAATTAAGTTGGGAACTTTCAAGACAGGGGACGAATGTGACCGCAGTTCGGCTGTTTCGGGTCAACCTGTTAGAGTTTGGAGAACAGAATTTACAACTAATTATTGTTTACTCATTAGTTGCTTTCGGAAAATTGTGATGGTATTTCTAACCGATTTAACTAAAAAAGGAGAGATTCTTTACCTCTGTGCCCAAGTATATAGACAAGAAGTATTAATTTTTAACCTACTATTAAAATTGCCCTTTCTTGTTCTTTTTTTAATCAATACTAAACTAATTTAGTTAAATATAGGACTGAATTTGTGACCTGTATATTATGTTTATTATCGTACGCAAAATGGGTATTAAAATCATTACAAATGGCAAAGTTATGGAACTCAATAAATATAAATAAAATATTAATTGAAATCGTTACAAAACACACAGTAACAGAATACTCATTGTTGAAATCAGTTAGTAAGATCGGCGGATTCATAAACTGTGGAGCATTATTGCCAGCTATTCACATTTATTGCTGTACCGACGCATGCTGACTATATTGTAGGTATTCACTATTGGATATTGGCCTTTGGCTAATGGCTGTTGGCTGTTGGCTATTGGCTCATTTTTGTGTCAACTATTCTTATATTGATATTGCATTTCAAATTGCTTTCAATTTGTTATCAGTGTCCGATTGATTTTTATGTGATATTTAATTTTGTCTATTCTTTCTTTTATTTAAAATTCTTATCACATTTTTTTGTACGCAAGTTATATTTTATTTATTTTTCTTGCTCAATTGAAACCTCCTTGTAAATACTAAAACTAAACATGATGTCTGCGTATAAAAAATAGAATTATTATTTTTATAGGATTAAATTTGTAATGATATAAGATTTTTTCTTTTAAATATTAAAAAAAAACCTCACCGATATAGTCTTTCCTATTTCAGCTAAACGTCAGTGCTTCTAAAACTCTATATACTTACTGTTTTCTGTTACCTTTGAAGTTGTACAAAAAGACCTCTTTTAATCAAACTAGGTACAACACAAATTTTCCATTTCACATTTATGACTTTCTCATCACCTTAAATCATTGTTTAAAATTATCACAATAATTTCTACAAAATTCATTCATGAATGTTTCCAGCGTTGTGGGCAGTCATATCATAAAGTTAAATTTTACATTACGTGATAGTTAAGTGCGATAGTGACGTTTACGGCGATAGAATCTTAAAGCCATCTAAATAATGCAGTGTCCTGCTGATACAAAAGATCTAAGGGAACATACACATACTACATGGCCCATTTTTTAAGAGTTTTCAACCCCCACCCCCTTGGTGACCAAATGTAGTATATACCAAGATCAGTTCCTACCACAACGTGAATAATTTGGAATTTTTCATGTAGTATTACAAAAGTGAATTTTGGCGCCCTTTTTTGAGTCTAAATTCTGAATTTGACACAGCGACATCTTTTCTAATTTTTGACTTACGCCTACGTGACGATAGTATATTCTAAGACCCCTTCCCCCAAATTTTTCACGTAGTATCAGAAATCTGAATTTCAGCGACCTTTTTTTCCTCTCTTGTGTGACTTAGACTCAACGACATCTTTTTTAAGTTTCGACTCTGAATTAACGACTCCGTCACAAACGTGAAGGAATACTACGCTAGGTCACTCGGTAAGGGACTACCGAGTGACCTTGCGTAGTATTCCTTCATGGCCAACATAAACAAAGGATACTTTGCGTTTGAAGTTTATTTTAAGGAACCCCCCTCCCCCAAAAGGTCACGTTGTATGAGAACGTTCCCTAAAGTACAAAGGACTGTTCCTACCCACTCGTGTTCCGTGTGTGGATTGTGGGTGGTAGCACTATACAGTTTACACTTGGCAATAATTTATATAGCTTTATTGGTTGGCCACACAAAAACAATATTGAGAAACTTTGAAAAATATGCTGTGTGGTATTCGGTTACTATGGTCGTTTATTTTGTTTCATTTAGCGGAATGTGCGACTATTCTGGTCATGGTTTACTATTTTTAGTCTGCGTTGAGTTTTCAATTTGTTAACCATATTAACCAGAGTTTATTATACCGCTATACGCAAATAATATAACATTAAAATAGTTTACCTATTTTGATAGAACAATTTTCGGAAAAACATAGACATAAAATAACATATAATAATTAAGAAATTATTTTAGTTATAATTATAAGCACAGATATATTCAATAAAATAACGCATAACGCATAAGACTAACTATAAAAGTCACAAAAAAATCTCGCTAATGCAATCCAAATTAAAAGCATCCATTCATTAACCATCGATCGCTCAAAACATAAATACGCATTAATCCAACGATAAGCAAACACAGAAGGAAATGAATGGAGCCTCCAGGAGGGAAGAAGGGAAGGAGGGAAGGGGGGAAGAGGGACATTAGCCTCCGTCCAGCGATACCGCGGACACGCGTACTTTGTTCGCACCCACTCGCCTGTGTAAAGATACTCACTTCCCCTACACCAGTTGTTCCCAAAGTGATCCGTATAACACCACCTAAGAGATTATTTTGATGGGGGATTTTCCATTCTAACCATCATAATCAATGATTACTCAAATCTAAATATTGAAACATCATGATCCTGTGTCAGGATTAGGAAACACAACCCAAATATCACAAACACAAACATTCAAATCACTATAATAAACATAGTAATGAACTGAGCTATACAAAATAAGGTGTCCCCAAGACTTCTCTGGTTTCGGCAGCTGTCGTCAAAGATTCTGTAATATAATCGATTGATTCTGAGGCAGCGTTATATTCTTTTCTAGTTAAGTACGACCATGCTCAGTTGAATTCCTAAGGGTTGACGTAATGCATAAAACGCCAGTACATGGTCGACTGAACAAAACAGTTTGGGTATATCTGCCCTACATCATTTAAGCAGCCCTGCTTGCGTTCCTACATCTGGCCTTCATAAATTGGTTTCATTTCGGTATCTGCTTCTCTTTGATCTATCTAATCGGAGTTAAAAAATTCATTGGAATACTAATGGAAATGTTTTGAGCTGATCCAATTTCGTTTCGTTCTATTTGTATGTATTTGAAATGTGTAAAAGATTTTTGTAAATTAAATATTTAATGTATTCGGAATTGAAGATTTTGTTTTCATTTTTTGATGTAGACGATTCATTTCTTTGACGATTGATTTCTTTCATCAATGTTTGCAGGTTTGTATGTGAACGGTCAGGGCCCGTATTTTATGTCACGATACGTAACGTGCCCAAAACGGATGACGTCATATCGTGCTTGTCAAACAATATTACCATGGCACGTTACGTCTTCTTAAAACGGTATTTTGTAAGCACACGTCTTGAAAACGTAAGAAATAGTATAGATTTGATATTCTTGTCTTTTTGGAGATGACAAAATCCGTTGGTTTATTTTTTATTATTTTCTTAATTACTTACTTGACAGCATGGAACGCGCCACGTAACGTGACATTTCAATTTCACAATGAGGAACACATTATTTCAGAAAAAAAAAACATTTATTTTGTTCACCATAGCTTAAACGCAAATAATAGTATATTTGCGACAATTTATGATTCAGCACATTTGTTCATGATATTCCTCATGTTTCGTTCTCAACGTTTTTGGGCCTCGAAAACGAATAATGTCAAGGTTGGTTGTAACAAATTGCTTGTACGTCCTTGATCAAGGTCGATGTTTTAGAAATAAGACCTATTTAAGAAGATTTTATGAAAAAGGCCTAACTTTTATGTTTGAAAGGTAATGATGTGTTGTTATATAGAATCTGTTTTGGCGTCAAAATTTTCATTTCCACCCCATTTTATAAACTCTAAAAGCATTTGGTGCAAAATTCTTTACGGGTTTTAGACTTAAATAATGCGAAAACTAGTCAGCCTCATCTTTCATTCATACCTACTTAATTCTTAAAATGTTTAATTACATTTTTAATTTACTTTTTCATTATCATTATCATCTAAAACCCACTAGGTATATAAGCCGAATAAGGCTGTGGTTTCGGCCTATTCTCTGTGCTTATCTTTATAGCGTCTCAAAAAAAAAAAATAAAGACGTTCTCGAGCAAAATGAAACGTGAGTTAAACTACAGCTCCTAGTTTTATGATTAAAGAACATCAAAGGTATAGGTTTTATAGGAATAAAATGAAACTCTAAGAAAAGTCGCCGCAGTCCAATCCAAGTAACTTAATTTAAAACTACGTAGAGCGTCTTTCATCCACCGTATTACCTATTCTTAAGCTCTCAAAGACTAAACGAAGTAACTCATTTAACAATGCAATTAAAAGTTGGTCGATTCAAAAATGAAGTTATCTTTGGATGCTTTATCGAGTTTTACCTTCAATTGAATTTCATTAACAAGCATTTGTATGGAATTCATCTTCAGAACTTGCTTCTTGGATCGCATTATCATAATTGCCTTGTTCTATTCTATTGAAGTCATATTTAAGACCAGCTCATCATGACTTCGCAAGAGTATAATTTCCATCTTTCTTTTAATAAAATTACGAACACAAAAAATGTCAGCCAAACCCAAAAGTGACTAGATATTTTGTGGGATGCGGTGATTGTTTTTATAATTATGATTGGCACCTTTTATGGAACTGAACAGAAAAATTTTTAGGAACCCATCAAGTTTTGCTAGTTTTGCTGTTTATTAGTGCTTAGTGACGAAATATTTGAAGTGTATGAAAGACAAAAGAAATTTCGAATTGATAAATGTCAGAGTAAGGATATAGCATGGGTTTGCGGAGCATTATGCTAAATAAGTAGTTGGCCAAAATGCAGTTTAATTTGAAAACAAATAAGTATGTAAATATGATAGTAAAGTGTGCCTTCAGATTGAGTAATATTAATTTATCCTGCAATGGATGGCAGTAAGCGGGTACTATATTTGTATTTATTTAAATATTGCTTTTGGCAAGCAATTTGAATCGTTAATATTTTTGATAAATGTTTAGTATTATAAACTCGTTATATGTATATTATATACAATTACACATATTAATGTTAATAAGTATATGATAATATTATAGAAATGCCAGTTGATGATATTTCGTGTTACATTGTTTCTATCATCAATCAAAACAAATAGTATTATTTTACCATGACATGTGTGATATTAAAATCAGATTATCTAAGCGATTATCATTCATACAAACGCTATGATCACATAACAGTAACATCACGATTTCAATAAAATGGCCAGGAATTGCACTGCGGCATGTTCCAAATCCGTGTTATATTGCAGCCATTAATACATTTAAAGATCAAAGGGGTTCCGGGAATAGTTAAAATTGCACGTCTTCGGGCAGGTACCAGCATTGGTATGTTTCCCTACTTCCACTGCTTAGATCATTCCGCGCATACTTCTTGTGTGGTGCGAGTGATGAGTGAAGGGAGATTTCGGAAAAAAATATTATCGTAAAATAAGTTTCAATTATAAACTTTTATTGATCATTTTCGGGTATGAATATACAATGTTATTTGTATTAAATGTTAAAGTAGCACGTCTTCTTCTTCCTAGCATTTTTCTGGACTTAACCAGGGACTGCTATACTCTAGCCTAGGTATTGGCAGGTTACTGATTATTATGCAGAGTGATTGCCGTCTGACTTCTCCAACCCAGAGGGTAAGCCAGTAACTATTAGTTATCATATGATTGTGATAACAACCGGAGCCGACGCGACGGCTTTACGTGCTCTCCGAAGTATAAAAATAAAATAAAAAAATTTTTTGCTCTCCGAGGTATGGTGAGGAGACCCACAAGGATCAGACCTGGGGACAAATGTATGTACAAATACAAACATCCGCCAAGCACAAGCAACTGCTGGCGTTAATAGCGCTTTCAAAACCACTACACCAGAGCGATCGTCAAAGTAATAATGCTAGTATTTAAATATTAAATAATTGTTTCAGAAGAACGAAAAAAAAAATAAATTCCATAAGTCTACAAAAACTATAAAATTAACGCTTTAGTCTTATCTAATAAAAAGTTATGATAACTGAAATATATATGGATATTATAAAGCCGTATTATTTGTAAATTTGTACGCAAGGGTACTTCTCAAACTATAACCACTAACTTCACTATGATATAAACGAGAGCGAAACTGCGTATATAAATACGCTCTCGCTCTAATAAGGGTTCATTCAAGTATTACGTAACGCAGTTTGGGGGAGGGGAGTCTAGGGATAGTCTTGCAAAACGTTACGGTGCGTTATGGGGCCGAGAGGGGGTATAATAACAACGCGTTAAGTAACGACATAATTGTGATTTTTAGATGAAAATGGTCTCGAAAATTATTTTAGTGACCATTTTCACCTACAAATTTTGGTAAAATGTTCCGTAACGTCTAGGGGAGTGGTACAGAACAACGTTACGGTGCGTTACATGTGGGTTAGGGGGGTTCTAAAATCTTCAAAAATTGCGTTACGTTATACTTGAACGACCCCTAATACATAAATAATAATGATATTTACATTTCCTTGACAGACAGTCTTTAAATTTTTCTATCTTCAATTGGTTTTTGTTCTAATAACGTTATTATTACATATTAAGTCCTGATGCTATACAAATCCTACAATTGACCTCTCTTAATATAACATTGATATAAAAAGTCAATATCTATTAGTTATTAAAAGACTCAATCGACTCTTAGATGAAAGTCTCGTGGGAGTAAAAAGAAATTACACAAAGATACTTAGAGTACAACGGGTCGAGTGATGTCAAAGGGAACAAAAATATAGCTTCTAATATAGAAAGCACAAAGACTATATTGTGGTTCAATAGTTTTGATAATATAGGCCAAGAGCCCTTGAACGTCAGACCTACATTATAGTGCAAAAGCCTAAAAAATGTGGCGGGTAAACTAGATCACGTGAGAGTCAACCTTTATGCTTGTTTGGCAGGATGGTGGATCTTTTGAATCTTTTTAACAAATTCCGAATCTGTAGTTGCTAATAAAACTTCAACCGTCGCAACTCAACTTTACCATTAAAATAAAAAAAAATATATCACAAAAATAATACACATTACAAAAATTGACTTGGTGAATTTTACCGCCATGAATATGTTTACCCTTTATATTATGTCGTAACTCTGAAGTCAACGGGCTCTTGGACCAATACCAAACATATCTACGAAAAATATAACAGAAAAGCCGATTACTATTCTCAGACAACTCCACTCTCGTTGTATCAAGAGGAAATATCATTAATAATAACAATTGTTTTATGTTTTCTTCGTATTTATTTTTAGAATAATGAAATTGAAATAAATAGAATAAGTCATATAACAAAAAAGGTTAATTTCAACTGAATTTTGATTTACCTAAGATTATAAAAAAAATATAATTTTATTTAAAAGATTTTTATTTGATTTAAGACATTTCAAATGAAAATGGTGCGTATTGTAAATAATCGAGTGTTAAGTTTTTATACTTTTTGAAACATTAAAAGCATTCTCATATAAAATAATTCGAATTGAATTTTGAGCAAATCTTTTTAATTTTTTTTTCTATAAACACAAGACAACGAACTCTTAAAGAATCCCGACAGTTACACTTTTAAATGGGCTTGTTCCACTTTGGAGCTCTCGACCAAGTTCTAGTATTTTATGCGAGTCAGCAATTTATTATACAATCAACTCATTTCTTTAAAAAATTAAGATAATCTTAAAATGATAATTATATTTCGTAACACTACCGCTGAGGTTATAAAAATCCATAATAAAATAATATCGAATACTCAATTTAGATGGAAATTGAATTACGAGCTCTTCAAAGCTTAATTGAAAAGGAACATTATTTGATTAATTGGATAAAAGTTAATGAGGTAGGCGAAAGATCGTGTCGAAATACGAAAACTCGAAAAGATTTACTTCTCGCTGTGAATAGTACTAAATAATTAGCCAAGTGCGTGTCGAGCCACGCGCATGAAGGGTTCCGTAGTTTTCCTCATAATATCTAATAATTTAATCTTGAAAGTTTACTTATATTTTAACTAATAACATATTTATCTTAACAATTTTCAATGAAATTTGGGCGAAATTATATTTTT
>DVVJ01000370.1:0-15616 GCA_018234505.1 Junonia neildi neildi
CGATTATTGCTCGATGTTACGTATTGTAGGCTGGGCATGATAATAAATTTTATTTAGATAGAATTTTTTTCTTATTTTGTAATTTTATTATAAGTACGTAATTATACCTAGTAATATAAAAATATCCAGTATGTTACGCTCAAAGATCGGAAACGCTCAATGAACAAAAAATAGTACACAACGCGTTGTGGTCAAAATAAAATATCCTCTTCGCGAAATTCGTGTTATGGCTCTAATTAAAAAAACGCGCACGACGCGATTTCGTATCTTTCGAAACCTCTAAGCAATGTAGTGATAAACGTTAATAGAATATAATATATACCTAGATATTAACAAAAATGACTAAATGATTTGATATCATGATTTCTATGAAAATTTGCCACTTTTATACCGATTTATAGCAAAAAAATGGATAACAACAAATTTGGAGCCCAAAATTGTCCCTATGGCCATCCATGCGTATCTAAGATGTACAAGTAAATACGGTTCCTCATACGATTACGCGCTGGCCGGCGATCGCGATATATTGCCGATTTCCGGCCGCTGGCGAGTAATACGCTTCCGGAACGCCCCTGGCCCGCCCTGCGCAATACTTTACGCAGTACATTTGCTGACCGAATACATGAATAAGATTTTGAAAGATAATTATTTTTGGACTTAGTTTGTTTGCAAGTATAAACTTTTTAGATGCCCGTCTGTCTGGAATAAGCTTTTTCTTGATTGTTTATCCTAAGTCTGTAAGCTTTAAGTACCTATTAACTTCAGCGCGTCTACGAATATGTATTCAAATGGAACGACTCTGTTCCTATTGGTTTATGAGACGACAGATCAAAAATATTTAGACTTAAGAAACTTTAAGATTTGAGACTAAGCTAGTGCTATTTACAATAGCTTAATCTAAGAATTAAGATTTGTAAATAAGTTAAGGGTTATAAAAATTTTTCATAAATTATTATTATATATATCTATCCTATCCTATCATTATCTATCATTGCTTTTAGGCCTGAAAAAAACTTGCTATTAGGGACGTACTTATTGAAAATTAGGTACAGCTTACGTAATGTTACATAGGTAACAATTACTAGGTAACAGAGTTGTTTTATGTCAGCTACGAGGGTAAAACGTACACGTGTACCTAATCCTGGCCCTGTAGGTACACGTTTATACAAAGGGCAATGAGATCATTTCACACAAAGGTAGGTAGGTAGAAACTTATATATATTTTTCAACGTAGAATTAAAATTAAGTTAAAATAAAACTAATTATAGAATTTACGCAATTATAAAAGTGTACATGAAAATCTTTGACCGTCATTTATAAGGTTCAAAGATGACGTCAGAACCCTAAGTAAATACAATCTAAGGTTAATAGACTGTGAACTGCGAGGGTCCATTTCGCCCACACATTAGTGGACATTCGATACAGATTTGTCGTAATTTTTGATATTTTACTCAGTGTAATTTAACACAGAAACTTTTCTGTTAATTATTTCTTAAAATTTTTTTTTTGGAACGGAAAATTTAAATGAGATATATTTTTAAATTGAGAAATTTGAATTTTAGTAGCTTTTTTCTGTAAAGGAAATTTATATTAACTGTAAATGAAAAAAGTGTGCCACTTAATGTACTAAAAATAAGTATGTGAATTTACATATCTAATTCGGATTTGCAAAAATATTAAAATAGATTACTCAACAAAGCATATAGGTTACTAAAATTCATTCCAAAATATTAAACCGAAATAACAATTAGACAAATAACACACAATTCATTCCAGTAACCACAACACACCGACCGCAATACAAAAGTTTAGCCTTTCACAAAAACGTAATTTATACGTGTTTATTAATCAATTAGAACATATAGGTATTAGGTACCTATATAGGGCTGGTGTCACCCAGTGCCTTGAGCGTGACTCGTACGCCCTACGATTAATCATTACCTTGATGGACGTTTTCTTTTCATTACCCTTCACTCTTTGATTTTTATATTCGTTAGTCGATTTGTTTGATTAGTAGAAAGCTATTTTAATTGATTAAAAAATCTCGTTTCGTTGAAAATGTCTACCTAATAATAAAATCGAGCACTTCAAGTTGATTGGATAAATTTACGTTGTGTGGTTATGTAATTACTAAAACAATCATTTTCGTTGTTACATAAATGTATTGTTTTAATACCACAAGCTATTTTTGTCACTTTTCAATCGCTTAATAAAAACAATTAACCTCGAATTAAACGCTGATATCTGGGTAATTTATTTCAATATTAATGGGTGATTGGTGTAAACAATTTTTCAACATCAGAACTGACTTTGATAATTATAACTAATCCCTATATAATACGATACAATTTTTTATAAAATAAAGTGTGCTGCTGACTGTCTGTTTGAACGGGGTAAGCATAAAATTGACTATCCAATGGATTTTGATACTATTTTTTACATTTACGAAATTATTTTTAGAGAGAGATTCGTATGTAAAATGATATGTAATACATTCATTTTATTATGTTATACATAAAAGAGAGTGAAATCTCATTGCATTTATTTCAACTAAAAGTAGGTATCGTGTAAAAGATCGCTATCAGGTTTTAATATTCGAGTTTTTAAATATTCTATTGTTAACCTACGCGAAGCTGGTGCAGGTCGTTAGTAATATCAAATAGTAAAACAAATGTATTGAAAACTATAGATAAAATAAGATAGTCCTAATAAGCTGAAGCGTTACAATTAGCGAGGGCTGCGTACCCTTCAGCTCGCCCGCTGCGGTTACTAATTGCCTCATTGATTGTTTATTACGGGCTCCACGATTGCATTCATATCATATCGAAGAATACACTTAGGATATTACGTTAGAAATATTTCTTTACTTTCTGGAAACTATTGGAACGATTTTAGCGGTCATTACGAAACGAAAACATTTACTAAATATAAACAAAAAATACAGTCACTCATTTGCATTTGAGAATAAAAAATAAAGAGATGATTTTGAATTTATGAACGAAGATTTTTTATACAATAAAGTATTAAATTGCATTATAGAAAAATCAATCATCACTATGTCTTATTGGTTATATAAAAAACATTTAGGTGACGAACAATAGCCGACGCGATATAGGAAACAAAAAAATGATTTAAGCATGCATATCGACGTATTAGGCATGTACGTTGATTCGTAACGGTCTGGGAACAAAACACGAGTGTGTGTTACACTACGTTAGGATGATTGATCGCGCGCCGTATGATATCGTCGAACAAAACCTCACTTCCTAATGACAGGCTTTTAAAAATATACGACGATACTCGTCACCTCGGCCTAATGGCGTCGATACGTTACCCGCATCAATCCTCTATTCTGCTCACGTCTACGCCGGATCTAATTAATTATGGTAATTAAACAGCTTGCTATAGTGCGGACGTGTTAGTTCACTGGGAATTTCTATTCCTGCGTGATTTTGTGGTTGCTTGCTTTTATATACACTGATTTTTCCTGTGTAGTTATTTTGAACATTTATTATTGCGAAGATGTAATAAAGTTATTATTAATGTAATAACTAGTTTATGTAAAATATTTGGCTTGTCTGTTAAAATCCTTCGTGAGGATGGGCGGTACAGTCATTACATCTTGGATTAATGGGTGTACATGCGCCAGAATTCTTATGCAAGTTCCTCCATAACTTTTGTTTGACCGCAGTAGGTATTAATAAATAACAAAAAATTTAGTAAAAAAAACTTTAAAGTAAACATAATGCCATAACTTTAGCTGTTAAGCGAAAATATTTTACGGTTATTAATAAGCATAGTATGTCTTTGAAAGATAATATTCATCAGGTCTGTGTGTGTTTGGAGTTACATTTTATTTTTCCTTCCTTATTGCTTTTTGTCCCTTTCGTTATCCCTTATTTGCTGTCTTCGGCAAAGGATTTCAATATTGCAAAGCGAGGTATTAAGAACCTTTCTTTGTACATAGTGCGATTTTCCGTTCACATTTTTAACGACATGGCCCAAGTTAGAAGATACCTAATATCGATTTTTAATTTGAAATTATGTTATCTTAACTTAACCTTAACAATTTAATCAAATTAATTGTTATCGAAATCAACAAAATAATACCTAACAACGTACGTCTTTTATTAACATATATGATCCAAGTTATCAGCACTATTTAATTAGATTAAAACATACTCCGACTTACATCCAAGTAATCGTACTTTGGTTTCAGAGGATAGGTAGTTGCTTTTTTCTATCAAAATTTAGGCATCAGAAATAGTTGAAAAAAATAATGTCATCCACACCTTGCGCTCACCACTCTTTAGACACATTTGTTAACGATATAAAGAGTTGTCAACTTAATATCAATATTATCAACAATGACAGTGTTGGGGGTATCCTCTCCTCCTCTTCTTTAGTAGTAAAGTAGAGTAAACAGCCTATAAATGTTCCACTGCTGGGTAACGGCTTTTTCCCCTTAAACTGGTGTAAACCAAAACGCTGCTCCACTGCGGCGTTGGCGGATACATGTGTCTTCACTTATGCTGTGGGCTAAATCGCGACAACTCACACCTCGAACCAAAATAACGCATTCCTGACGAAGAATGATGCTTTCGGCTGCGAGTAGGTAGTGCTTTGTTCGGGTGATTAAGTGCCTCGGGACGGCGTTCTTAAGCCCTTCAGCTAATGAGTTGAGTCAGTATTAATCATGACGAGCCGGACGCCCTGACGGACGGTGGGTGGTTTTGTTGATGGCTCTAAACTTGAGACGTTAGCGTATGCGGCGTGATCAATGACCGCGTGCCGTCGAGTTATCGCCATACTTCAAAATAAATAAAAAAAAAACAAAATAAAAAAAGAAACGTATCGTCTACCTCATTTTTGTTTGAATATCGAATTTGTTACTTTTGAAGTCGAAGTGTAAATGAAAATCTAGGAGAGACATACGCGTGCCTACATTTATTTTCATTGATTTTTATTTCAAAATTAATCCATACATATATTGTTAGTAATTCACATTGTTTGTACCTATGTAATAAGTTAGTAAATTTATGCACTCGGTAATTACTATTATGTACCTACTGATTGATACTATTGCCGGTAATTGCTGACCGTATATTTGTGTTCATTAAGTTTACACATGTTTGTAAGAAAAGTACGAGTATATTAGTTTCTTGTGAATAATATGAATTATTTGATATCTAAAACCATGTATTTATTTCTGCTATAAAAACGCTTGGCGGTTATTTTCTTAGATGGCTGCATAGGATTTTAATAAGGATTTTAGGTGAGCATCGAGGTTCTTCGAATCTAAATAAAATGTCCGGAGCTTATTGATAGGGACGATATTTCTTCAATTCAAAGGTCGAAATCAAATCGTCATTAGTTCACGTGTCAAGATCCTGGCCAAGGCGAGGCACTCAATGCGAGACGTGTCGTCCGCCAGGACACGCGGATGACTGATCCGTCGCGCAAACTAATGTTCTTTTTTCAAAACCCTCCATTTTATTTTTAAAGCACAAAAGGCAAAGGCATGAGTTATGCCGACTTGTAGTTTTTACGATACACTTAACTTGGATTAAATTTTTATATATTTTTTTATTCTTTCGCCGCTCGATGTCCGTACGTGATGGCATGTGACATTAAAATGACAAATTAGTTAATTATTCTTAATCCGGCCGACTGCTTTGATATTCAGCTTCGACGGTTAGGTATAGACCGCGGTTTTTTTGTTTCGATGTAATGTTCGCTGTACCTCCTTGCGGAGTTACTGTGAACTTCAACAATGGATTTAGTTTTTGTTTTTAAATATACGGATTTTTGTAGTGCTCTTTTATTTAAAAGACAAAAGTAACGTATATGCGTAAAATTGCAGTCTCCGTAAATTTTTTTTGTTCAGGTTTATGTAGTGCATTTTATTATGATAATAACGGGAGACATTACCCGTTTAGCCTGCTACGAATGCGCTCATTTTTCGCTGCAACCGAACTGGGGGTGAACCGAGGGCAAATAAACCGACACATCACTTTTGATACATTTCTCCAAACTTTTTGGGACAGTTGATCTTTAGATTACTAGATGCATTATGTATCAATTGTTTTATGTTAATTTAACAAAAGTTCACATTATAATGACATGCATAGTTTAATTTGTACATAATAATAATGTTACAAGACAAAAAACAAAACATTTCTTATCCACATTGCTATAGTTAAGCTAACTAGATGTTAGAATTTCGTTGATAGCAGTATGATAGAATTACAAACAGTTCAATAGTAATCATCATATTGATACTTTATTCACCTTCTCATAGTTTGAAACAAGGCAGTACTTAATTTTGATACATCACAAGTTCGAAGTAGTAATCAAAGTATCAAAACTCAGCGATCACAGTAAGCTATACTGCTGTACAATAGACAGGTACAAAGGTCGAAACAGTCGCAGAATCCGCGCCATCTCGGCGGAAAAACCAGCGAATATGAATATAGCTCTCAATAAATTAAAGTGACTAGCTTTAACCTAAGAGATGAGGTTGTTTCGCTATAATTAGGAATTCGACAAAGATGTATTGTAAAAAAGTAGACTGAGCACAATATTTCTACATGGTTTTAGAATATTATGTGTGTCACAATTCATTTACCTATATTTCTGTGTATGTCTGGAGTGAGTTTGTTGCCTTCCAGTCTTCTAGGATAATTGAGTTTATGTTTTCCTGGTGTCTTAAATATTATTTGATGTTGCTGTTTGTAAATTACTTTAAAACAATCCATTTATATAGCTAATTTAACCACGATAAAGGGGATCTAAACTCCATATCGAGTATCCACGTACTACTGAGGATTAAAATTATCTATACCACGATTGAGTCACCAATGCGATCGTTTCCAATACTTGCATAAACACTATGCTCAATAGTGCAGTACATGTAAGCCTCCTTTGATATCTGCGGTGACCAGGACAAAGCTTTGTGCACAAGATCAATGTCTTGAGGACTGAACACTCGATATATACACCGACCCTTATATCCAATGTTGCCAGTATATATGCATTATAAATACATACAACCCTTTGTGCTATTGACCGTTCTGGTCCACACTTGTGTGTATAATTAGCGTGGAACGATTAATTAATAGCGAATGCATGACTATACAATGTACATGTATATAAGGTTAGTACGGTTGTTCGTGGAAATTAATTTTGCCATTATTTAGTATAATGTTTCGAGTTATCGACAATGCGCGCACATATTGAATATTGGCCTGTACGGATTTATAATTGCGTTGATATGTGTATTGTGTACCGGTTTTAGAAAAGGATTTTAGTGATTCTGAGAACTGTGTTTATTTTGTGTTGATATCTATATTTCGTTTTTACATGAAATTCATTATGAATTTTGAATTAATTAATAACGCTATCTTTTCAATAAAATTTATGGAGATCAAAATATTTTGTTTCATTATGGTATTTCATATTTCATAATATTTAAATAATAAGTTTATGGTCAGTAAAATTGTGTAATAGAGATAATTATTTAAAGAAACTGTTTTTAGAAAAGAAAATGTCTCTATTTCATCATTAGGGAGCCGCAGATCAATCCACATCTTACAAAGACATTAAAATTAAAGATCCACTACCAAACAGACGTATCACCACGACGGTAGAGAAAATGACGTTGCACATAATCGTAACAAACGAACTCTATACGAACGAGAACACAAAGCGAACTGGCGCTCGTGGCAAAGGGCGTTAATTCAGGAGACACCCAAACAAACGCTTTGTGAATCACCTGTTGGTTCAATAGGTCAATGTTACAGCAAGGAGTTTAGCGAAACAGACTTTTGTGGCTGTTGAATAGCACGCAGCAGCCATTGTGAGCCCGCACAAAAGCATGTATGCGATTGGATGCCTCGATGCGACTTGCGTCTTTGAAATTGAGAGTGCCATGCGAATATCGGATTGGGCTTTCAAGTTCGAATTGAAAGCGGTTTTGTTTAAGGTTTTTTTTTTTAAATGTGGTTTATTTTTTTTGGTGTCAGTCTGATTGTAGGCATTTAATTTACGAGTGGTTTGTGAGCTTTTGCGTCAATCTCGAAACTTCTTTAACTACTTATCTTGATATGTGTGGTGTGTACCTATGGAATTTTTTTTACCCTAATAATTTTTTTCCGCTAAAAAAATTAGCGTGTTGTGTACGTACTCATATAATCCGCAAAGGTTTTATTTTGACGGATGTATAATTTGGGAACGGATTACTTGGTCTACATCCTATAAAAACACCGCATAAAGCTGCAGATATTCCAACATAAACACACATTTTATTATGGCCGGGGATAATATTAATAAATACGATACCAATTCAAACATTTACCGAGAAAACATGCTACTGGTTATACGGACAATGGCCGTGAGGTTCCTTCAAAACCACTTAACATGGGGCTGACAGGTTAGTTCGATCACTATACGCCCCCGGCCGGCAATTGGAGTTTTATTTTTTTGTTGAAAATATGTTTTTCTAAACCAGGGAGCCGCACCGAGCACTGATTCTCACGGCATCTTAACCATACATTCGATTTGCCAAAGCGTTTCGAAATAAACGAGTTATATAATATCCCATTCCAAAATACCAACAAAAAGTTCCGAAATAAAACTCAATAAACAAGTTTGAAAACACATTCGAAAACAAACAAAACTTATTATAAAAATTCATCGTTCGCTTTAACTTTTTGTTTAATTTGTGTTACATAATGAACAAAATTAGAAGCAAATTCTTAAGTTTCGATACAACCTTGGATAAGAAAACGTGATTCTGAAGTATTCGGTAAGAAAATAACGAGTAATGGGGACAAAGGAGGAGTGGACGCGTCTGTTATGAAACTCGACGTCACAGACTGCTAATCGATGGAGAACAATGACGTAATGGAGTGGGGCGCGCAGCCAGAGTAAATGTTTACTCGGCATATGCTTGGTTTCTTTTCCTCCGTCTCATATATTTTTATTTGTAATACGGCCCGCGGGCTCTCCTGTTTGTCCGAGACTAATTTTGCCCGTTTCAATGCTGAAACCCTGATTTTGCTTCTGATCTTGTTATTAGGGATTGATTGATATTATGTTTAATTATGTAAATAAGGAAATAAATAGGCTTTTTAATAGTATGTTTAAAAGTTCATCCAGATGTTATCAAATATAATTAATTAATTATATCAATCAAACATAATAGAATAAGGGCAAGTCTATTAATTTCTGAATAAATTAAAATTTGTGTCTTTACATAAATCTTAGTTCTATTCTATACCAGTCACTATCAACCCCAGTGTTTCTAAAATCGAATAAAGTGCAAAATAAATTCTCTCGGTTCGAGGGGCTGTTTGAATTGCAGGTTTAATGAATTGCATTAATATTGCATTAACGGGTACTGCCCCCAGCAGCAAACAATCATTAGAGAGCGGCCCGTACAGCGTATTTGCTGCGCGGAACTTGTTTGCGAATACAAATTGACATTAAGAAGTTTTGTGTACACTGTTAACAACTTTTTTTGGAAGCAGGCAGGTAGTTTTAAGTTACACTCGTTATGTATTCTATTTATAATAACATAACTGGTCGGTTAATCATTTGTTATTTGTGTTGGATTTTTGATAGGTATTTTTGAGATACATGTAATTGCAATTTATGTGATTAACTTAATTAACTTACATTAAATAAATTTAAAAGTTAAAAGATTGAGAGATCACAAAATTTTCGTTCTGAAATGATTTTCATACAATGTGCGACGTGCTTATATCGAACGTTGTCGCCAGAACATTCAGGTGCTCAAATATGTTCGTGAGTGAGCGGCTGTTGTCTGACCAACTAATGCCGCTACCGGAAAATTGGACATCGTCTGCCCAATCATACGCGACACTCCACGCAGATTAGCCTGCCTACTACCCACATGCCCACGTACCGCAACACAACGAATATTCGCTCTCTTCCGGCCTCCATTGACCCCTGAATCCGGGGGCTTCTAGCGCCTTCCGTAGATAGAACGGAATTGTACACCATCGTCAATATTACCTTGAATTGATTCAGTGTTCGCATATTGAAATTCGTATGTCTTTCCATTCTCGCAAAATCGCGCTGTAGTCATTTGTTGACGTTGCTCTTCCGATACACAAAGCTCTGTGGAAAGGGAATTGCGATATGATTTCATATTTTAGATTGAAATAGTACAAAAACATAAATTAGATATTGAACTACTTATATCCTATGATTTCTATCTATATGTTATATTACACCAGTATTTTTGTAAATAATAAGCAAATACTCATTTCCATCGATTATAATAAATACATAATTTATCATCATGTATTCTTTTGAATTTGAATATGTACAAAAAATAGAACACGATTAACTTTTGAACCAAAAAAAGAATTAACCCGTGACACGCCTAAGTCGCTATCGTATTGCGGAGCGCGTCCCGACTATTCAAATCTTTATTTAGCATTCTAAGTGCCGTTGGCGGCTTTAATTTTTTAGGCTCACTACAACGTCCATACTGTATTCACCTCGCGTTCCCACCACACTTATACAGGTATGTACCTAGCTAATGGTGGACTGTGTAGAACGGACCAGTCATGTCAGATATTCTGTGAACGATACCATTCAAAACTACGTCGTAAATCTTTGGTATCTGGGTCCATTTTCAGTTTTGAGTATTGAAGTGTTGAGATGTTTCGTAAATATAGTACCTGTGGAGAAGTAGTTTGCATAGTTATGTACGCGTTTATCTAAGCTATATCGGTCCGTACAGGCGTCGGTGACGCAGATTCAGTGTTAAGAAGGTCGACTAAACGGTTTACTGACGCAACACATATTGTTTGAAAGGTATTATATTATTATAATTCTAAAAATAATATTTGTATCCATTTCCAGAATAAATATTATATAAGCCAAAGTTAGGTGGGTGTATTTGAGTTATTGGCATAAAGTCATAATTAACTTGTTATTTATTCTATTACTCTTTGTTGGTAATATCCATGAGAATTTTTCATCATAAATGAATAAAGGTGTAATTAATACACATTTTCTTAATTAACTAAAATCAAATTATTTAAACGCACGTTACCACAACATTTAGCTAATCTCAGCATGATTATTCTCCACTGAGTCGACATGAACGTTCGACATTCAGTACAAATTAGCAAGGCTGTTGTATTTACTCCATTACCCGGCGAGGCCGCCCGTATCAAGTATTTATAGTGTTTGAGGCGCTTCATAAATATGCAGTGGTAGGCGCTCGCCTTGCCGACACTAGCTATTCAGCGCTGAAGGATTTGACGCAAGCGTGGAAAATGAGCGAATTTTTCATTACTTCATCTTCGAATAGCCCACTTTTTAGTAACGTTGTCTGCCGTCATCACGTTGGCTATGTGAAATTTGAGATATTAAATCTTTATTTTTTCTATATACTTTTATATCATTACTTTATCGAGAGCTTTGTATTGTTTTTCTAACTTTATCGAATTTACGAAATGTTAACAAAATATAATTTTCAACATGTTACAAAAGTGTATACTCACTACAATTTTCCCTAACTTGCGATTCCTATACCTAAAACCCAAATCTAACAATGTTTAGTGAAAAGTATTTATGATTTCGACGTCGTTGACGCGAAAATTATACCTACGTATGACCAAAATTATTTAAAGAAGAAAATAGCTTTCGAGCATATAAACACAACATAATAGCATAGAAACAACCCTATATCACCGGCCATAGTTTACAACTTGCACCGTTTCCTCGACTCCACGGCTGGTTAGACCCGCGCTCCGTGCGTTACCTCACTTTCAACAGAAACTTGGCGATGTATTTCCTGGTGCATTTTTAAAGTATCGCTTTTGTATGTTCCACTTGTTTTAATATTGAAGCTGTGTGAGACTTTTTTTCGATCCCATTTTTACTAACTGCTGCGTTTTTTTAAGCTATGGCATTGGATTATATTTTTCTTGCACGAAATAATCATTTTATAATTAAATTAAAAATATAATTTGGCCAAATATCGTAATATTATTGGCTAAAATATTATTGTGATGTTACAAATGTTATTATTAAGAGCAAGAAAAATAAAATAAAAAATGTATAGCATATACATACATACAGTCAGTCAGTCAAACCATTTTAAAAATAAACAATCAAACAAGCATAAAGGCATACCTACCTGTACGTTACTTCAAAAAATATCTATAATGTCATCTTATCGTGTCACCTTACAAACCAACCACTACTATTGAATCATTCATTCACAGGCGACATCTCACCTGTCACTAACCTAAAGTTACGATAATCATCGAAAAACCATTCTTGTACCACCAATTGTTCGCGGCTCAAAAGACCGCCCCCGAAATTTAAAGGGTTGATAAACATATCAAAGCGATTTCCTATTGTATGTCAAGTACCCGAACTTTAGCCACAAGACACCTGTTTTTTTTATTTTTTAATAAACAACGACTAACCGATCCCATTGTATGTAAACAATCAACTAAATATCGATTATCGGCAATCGATGTGCATTCAGTGGATATTTTATCGGTATCAGTGAAAAGACCACCCATAAAACATAATAAAGCCCATGTTTTGTTAGAAAATATAAGTCAATTGATGTAAGAATTTAAAAACAAATGTAACATTACAATATTGAAAATGCTTATAAACTTATTATAAAGAATACAATTCTTTCATTCGAATGTTATGAAATTTCTAAGGAATACAAAAATGAGTGGCTTTAATTGTAAACTTTGGAAATGTATCAGGTGACGATTACGAGCAGGTCAACTGGACCATAATGCTATTTACAGATTGTTTTCATTTTATAACAAAAAGTTAATAAACGAAAAAGTTAATTTCAGTAAACAAGATGTTTTTTATTGCGACACTTTTATCAAACTCCCCAATGACGTATTATGACGAAACATTTGTCTCGATTTCGTAATTCGTTAAAAATAAATTTTCCGAACTTGAATCAACTCGGACTAAACCTGGAGACTAAAATCCGTAGTTCGCGTGAATCAAGAGGTTGCGTAATGAGTTTTAGGTTGATTGGGCAACTTCGTTTTAGCAATGTTTATTTTAAATTTAAACTTTGGCAGCGAGCAAGATTAAAATGTCAAGTTTGACATTCGCTAATATTGAGTTGTGTTACTTTGCTGCCAGTCAAACTTTTATTGTGGCTTCTATTTTTATTTTATTCTACGAAATCGTTTTGAAATTCTTTGGTTACTTAATGGTTTAATCGTAAATTGCTTTTTGAACTTCTACATCTAACATATCATCATCGTATTGATACGCGAGTATTATACTAAGCAAATTATATTAACAATAACAAAATAGATAGATATCTTGACATCATACAATTTTATGTGATTAACACATATCGACAAACATTGGAGTATAATATAGGTTACAAAGACTATAATTAGATAAATACAAAACCGAATCACATCCTCTTATTTTAGACCTCACGTGTCGTTAACATAGTGATGGTAATAAACAATTAGCGAGGCATTAGTGATGTGCTCGCAACCGCAACACGTGCGAGCTGCGCGTGACGGCGACGAGACGGGGACGTGATGGAGTGCCGATTAGCCGCCCGCTGCCTGTCTGCGCCGTGCCTATCGCCCTGTTTTGCATGGTTATGCATAGGTAGATTCGAGGCATTCGATGTAGGTTCATAAGTTTATATATTCGATTTTTGAATTGAAAATTTTTTTAGTAAAAGGAAACGTATGTTTGTGTTCTATCATTCATATAAAGCATTTTACGTATGTACTCAATATAACATGACATGTCGATTGTGTATGACGTGTTAAGAATTTAACATATTTAATGGTGTCAATATATGTATGATAATTAATAACATATACATAATTGACGGGTTAAAATGTCTTAAGTATTTTTATTATATATTTACCTAGTCAATTAGATACAAACTGTCTCTACCACAGGTAGAGAAACTGGTTAAGCGTAATAGCGTGACGAAGGTAGGAATTAACCCTAGACTGCCTGTCTATCATGTGTGTAAGCTTGGTATTTTGCATAATACCGTAATTATGTTGGATGATTTACACAGAAGAGGTGTTATGTGTAGATTCTCGTGTTACCCCAAAATCCGTAATATGATTAAGAATTTTAAAATACGTCTTGTGGATCGAAATACTTTCGAATGAACATCAAAATATTACTGTCAAATTTCATAATGGTACTGAAAATCATAAGATTGTTGGCATATAAAATACATACTATTTAGTATATGTACTGGAAAGAAAAAATATCATACAGCTTTTCATAAGTTGTTTGGCACTTCGATTTATACTCAAATTATTATATACCCAAGATCTTTCAGTTGATCAATAATGCTAATAATAATAAATAAACATGTCCCTTAACACCATAGGAATAAGTGTCAATATCGCGTAATTGATAACAATATCAGTGGTGACTGCGGCTGACAGATAGAGTGGCGGTTAGTCGATCGCTGCCTGCGATCAAGAGTGTGCACGTATTATGTACCCAGCTTGTAGTAAATAATATGCATATTTGTGAATGCTGACCTGAGTAATTTAAAGTATATTTATGTATATAAAGATAATTAACATTAACGAACAACATTTAATAGTATTCGCACTGAAGTAAAGAAGAATTAAAATAGCGTTTAGGCAAAATGTAGGTACTTACCGCGTACATTGAGATTTGTTTATTTTCAATTCGGTTCTAGTAATCAAATTAATATAAATAGAGCTTCTATTAAATTTTATCAACAAAAATGAACAATGTGAAATCTAACTAATACAAAATCTAAATACCAAGTAAGCAATCCCGTCGAAACAATTTGCAAACTCGAGCCAAGTCACCGAATAGTTTATCTAAGACAAGAGAAGCACAAACAGCGAACGAGGAAAACATCGTGACACCTACCTATCGTCTACACAGATCCGTATCCTTAACTACACACTCGAGTTAGCTGTGTCTCACTCGCGCTAAGAAAATGAAACGGACCAATGAGGGGGTGGGGTGACACGCATTTCCGGGCCCGGCTCCAATCAGCTGCTAGAACAAAGGAGTCGCGATAGCTACTTACCTACAAGTAGCTACAGGCGAGGGGACATAAGTAAAACAGTGTTCCAGTGTTCACACACGTGCGCTAGACACACACTTGGACTTTTTTTTACCTGTAGAGAGTTTTTGTGGGCGTATCGCTTGTTTGTGTTGCGTCTAGCCGAGTGATCACTTGGCGAAGTTTACGCAAGCTGAAGCGTAATGGCTGGAATGTAATGCCTTTAAAATACTCCAAGACAATCTCTGTCTTTGTGAATTTATTGGCTTACCTTACGTAAATTCAGATGCAGTAGCGAAATACTATTTGCTGTTTGCTAAAGTGTTTTTCTAACTAACGTCATTTTAATTTTTATAAAACTATGCTGACTATAAAATTAGTTAACATAATTAGGTATTTACCTAAACCGTAAATCCTTGTCTAAGTCGAACAATAAACAGAGCACCACAATTTCCGTTAAAAGTACTATACTTAGTCTGGCCATAAATACTGTTACACTTAATTATAAAAAAATATTACATTTGAATTTCGAATCTGTCATTT